>PISW01004865.1:0-150749 GCA_004023785.1 Mungos mungo
CCAGGTATTGCCACAGAATACCTGTGGAGTCTGGCAAACGCCCCATACAGGATAAAAATGATCTACTTTGTGTTATGTTTTGAAAAAGTAGTTGGGCACGCTTCCTAATATTACCAGCCCTGCTATTCGTACTGGGTAAAGTTAACTGTTGGGGAAGACGAGAAGCACAGGTGTTCCAGAAGGGCTGAATTGAGCTCCAACTCTTATCAGTGTCAGTAGGCATGTCTTAAGAGCGTATTAAACGATGTTGATAATTAAAGATACTCCAACATGGATCATCCTCTAATTAAAATAAATATTCCGTAATTAATGTTTGCAAGTGTGGGTTTTTTTTTTTTTTTTTGCATATTCTACGGTCTCCATTTGGGCCCCAGCAAAGGACCCAAAGAAACTAGAGTCCTGTGGCCCCTGCCGCCTCCAGCCCCAGCGGACGGCAGAGAAGGAGGCGCCTCCTTTTGGTAGAAATGAGAACAGATGACTCGGCCACATCTTTGAACAAGTGGAGGCATCGTGTTGAATACCGACAACCAAGAGTCAATTTCAATTTGCTTCAGTTTTCAGCAACCAGACAAAGAGCGGATGGATCCCTGTGTTCCCGTGGAGAAAAAGGGAGGGAATGCCTTTGCTGGTACAGAAAATGCTGAGCTCTTCCAATCCACAAGTCCTGCTTCATGCCCGGACTCGGGCCTCCGGCCAGCTTCCCCACACCACGCACCATTGTGGTCACGGCGCGGTTTGTCCTCCAGGTAAAGGATTTACCTGCAGGTCCAGGGACATGCCAGGTGCAGGAGAGGGCCAGGCCAGGTGTGGTAGAGGGGTCAGACTAGGTGTTATAGGGGGGTCAGACCAGGTATGGTAGGGGGGCCAGGCCAGGTGTGGTAGGGGGGGTCAGACCAGGTATGGTAGGGGGGCCAGACAGGTATGTGTGATGGGGTCACACCAGGTGTGGTAGGGACACCAGAGAAGCATCGTGGTCTCCTCTGCCAGAACACCAGGTCACAAAGCTTCCTGTCCCCACATGCAGAGGCCCCCAGTGTGCAGGGAAGCATCAGGCTGCTCTGATCTGACAAATTCACACTATTTAAGTATACAAGTTTCTGTTCTGTAATTGGCTAACAAATCCTTTCGGAGATTTAGGAAGCACTGAAAACTCCAAAACCAGAAAGAGGCAGGATAAGGGATCCTAGGCAGTCAAAAGTGTGGCCTCTATGGAATTACTTTCCCAACGCAAGCATGCCCTGCCATGATGGGCTTAGCTGAAGCCAGGGCTGCAGGTGGAAATTCCGCTCAGCGTTGCCCTGCCCCCCCCCAGTCAATGGGGAGGCCCCCCCAGCACCACACTGCACGCTGAAGTTTCCCAACTCTGATCTCAGTCTCCCAGCTGCGGAAAACTGCTCTGAGGTGGGACAGAGTTCCAGGAAAGAAGGGAAAGCGTGGCCAAAGCCACCCCATGGCGCCATCCCTGCCTCATAGTCCCACAAACCTCTGGAAGGAAGCCGTGGCAGGAATTCAGCCAGAGCCCCTGCCTCGCTGAAAATGCCTGCAGCTAGGCAGCGCACGCGCGTGCGCACACACACACACACACTCACAGAGCTAATGGCCCAGCTTTCAGGGCTTCGTGACAAGGATGCTCTGGGGATTCCTGGGACAAGGCAAAGCCGGGGGGGAGGGGGGGAGCAGGGAGCCAGCTGTCCCCTGCTGCCATCACCTATTCTGCACTCTGTGAGAATTACCCTGCCCTGAGGACTGGTGCAGTCCTCGGGCGGAGGCTGACACCTGCTGGTCCACCCTGGGGCTCAGCACGAACAGTCACTGCAGTGCTGGTCCCTGGAGGACGGTGCCGCCGTGCCACGGGGACAGCCGCCTGGGCCAGGCTGTCTCACGATCAGAGCTGTGCAACTATGCACCTGCCCGCATCCTGCCCCACAGCCCACGCATGGGGTCCAGCCAGCTCTTAGACATGCCTGGAAGCTGGACGGTTTTGGGGGTGTGTGGGGGACCGATTCCCAGTTCTGTAACTCCCGTGGACTCTAAAGAAATCAGGAGGAAAGAACTTTTTTTTAACCCCCTTGAAGGACTTAGGAACCAAATTAGACTCTGGCAGTTCTCTTAGAATGATGAATGACCTAAGGCACGGATTCAATTTACCATTCTCCATACCCGCCTCTCATCAGAGCATTTTTTCTTTATATATATATATACATATATATATATTTTTTTATTATTCTCGAGGAGGGGAGGGACAGAGAGAAAGGGAGACAGAATCCAAGAGGCAGGCTCTGCACTGTCCGCACAGAGACTGATGCGGGGCTTGAACACACAAACCGTGAGATCATGACCTGAGCCGAAATCGAGAGTTGGATGCTCAACCGACTGAATCAGCCAGGCGCCCCTCCACCACCAAAGTATTTCGAAAACCCAGGCAAGAAACAGATGTTGAGGTCTCGGACCTCTGTTGTGTTCTGCTGCGCCGAAGGCCAGCAGCAGGATACATGTCTGTATCAGGTGGGGCGGGGCGGGGACAGCGGGCAGCAGTAGTTTTCTTAGAGGGAACCGTAGCTTTTCACAAGGATGTTAACAGGAAGGAGGAAAATAGCTGTCTGCCCTCTCCGCCCCAGTCCTGTGATCACCGTGCACCCTGCGGTGGCTTGCGGGCTCCTGAGGGTGGGTCCCTTGGGGTCACGGCCCATCATGCACGAACCTGTCCTCCTGGCCATGGCTGACTGGGCACCTGCTCAAGTGGGCACAATGAGAGCTGGGATTTTCCCACCGAGCAGGGAAAGACGAGGGCCAGGCAGCCGCCGGAAGGGAAGGTCAGGAGCCGTCCTTATCCTCATTCTGGGCCTCGTGGGAGAAGCTGGTCTACGGAAGGAGGAGGTGTAGCCAGCATGTGAAGAGAAGCAGCGACGGACAAAGCAAAGCGTCTGTGTCTATTTGTCACTTATCCCTGAAGCCTGGAGCCCGGCTGGACCTCTGTCCTTCCTGTGCGTGTGTGAGATGTGGCAATGTCCTTTCCATACTCCACTATTTTCCTAAAGCCATTTGAGGTCTCGCCCTGCAACTTACAACCAAAAGACGCAATAATTCAGCCAAAGTCTGTCCCAAGTACACTATGTTCATTGTCTAAACTGATCTAATTTAATCCTGATCTAGTGGCAAAGTTGATATTGTGGCTGTATTTTCCAGAGAGGTAAGCCAGGGTTCAGAGGGGTCCAGCAACATGTCCAAAGTCACACAGCCCTTGAGCCGTTCAGCCTATGTGTTCCTTCTTTTTCAGAGCGTACCACACCGACTTCTCCATAGTTGACCATGATGCTTCCTCTCCTGCTTGGAACTCAAAGGGCTAAGAATGGCGGTAATGTCAGCAAGAGCCTCCGCTTGAATGCCGTATTTAATTTGGTCCTTTCAGCAACCCCGTAAAATGGGCACTGCTCTTAGCCCTGTTGGAGACGTGGACACTGGTCTCTACGGCCAGCCCCTCTACTGCTTTCCATGACTCCTTCTGTTCAAACCCCCTGCCCCTCACTACTTCCGCTGCTAACATCCTTTTACTTTCCCTAAGACCTTAGGCACATCAAAATGTTTCATTTTACATTCTTACTTTGAACCTAAAAAATGGTTATTTTAAATCACGCTACTCACTACTTCTTAACCAAAGCAAGACACCTACACAAGGAAGAAAACACTCAAATGCTCAAAAAAGCCTAAAGTAATACATTTCCCCATCTTCACTCCCCATTCCCTCGTCCCACTCCTAAGAGGTGACGTATTGTTTTTAAGTTCCAACTTCTCATTCTCCAGTGGGTGCCACTGTAACTTTACAGAACTCTAAATATTAATACACTTGCTTTATAAAAATTTAATGTTTATTTATTTTTGAGAGAGAGAGAGAGACAAAGGGTGAGCAGGAGAGGGGCAGAGAGAGAGGGAGACACAGAATCCAAAGCAGGCTCCAGGCTCTGAGCTGTCAGCACAGAGCCGGACGTGGGGCTCGAACCCATGAACTGTGAGATCATGACCTGTGAGATCAGCTGAAGTTAACCAACGGAGCCACCGAGGCACCCCTAATGTATCACAGTCTTGATTTAGATAATCGGTTGACAGCACTGTTGCTTCTCACTTTGTTAAGCCTCCCTCGGAAAGGTCGAGGAATTCGGTGTACTCTATTCCCACCTCTGCTTTCTGTCCGCCTTTCCTCTTCGAAAGCTATCGCATTTAATACTTGTTCTGCAGATATATTCCACCCAATGTCTGTTCTCAGAGCAGTTCAGAAAACAGCAATCCGAATAAAAAATGGAATTTACGATAGTTGGGTGCTCACATATATTTTTTACAGATCAGGTTGCTAAATGAAGAGAAGGAAAGATAGTCTTAAGAAGGCTTTAAATTCTTCGCATTTGTAGATAATAGTCCTAAGAATCAAGAGCCAAGTGGATTCTTTCTGGTGTTCATCTTATCCTCTGGATCTTGATTAGACACCTTCTTTCCTTCCTTCCTTTCTTCCTTCCTCCCTCTTTCCTTCCTCCTTCCCTCTCTTTCTTTTCTCTTCTTTCTTTCTCCCTCCCTTCCTTCCTTCCTTCTTTCCTTCCTTCCTTCCTTCCTTCCTTCCTTCCTTCCTTCCTTCCCCTTTCCCTTCCCTTCCCTTCCCCTCCTTATATTGTTTCTCTTAGGATTATTTTTTTAATATAATTTATTGTCAAGTTATCCAACATACAGTGTACACAGTGTGCTCTTGGTTTGGGGGGTAGATTCCCGTGACTCATCACTTACATACAACAACCAGTGCTCATCTCAACAAGTGCCCTCCTCAATGCCCATCACCCATTTTCCCCTGCCCTCCCCATCAGCCCTCAGTTTGTTCTCTGTGTTTAAGAGTCTCTAATGGTTTGCCTCCCTCCCTCTCTGTAACTATTTTTTCCCCTTCCCTTTCCCCATGGTCTTCTGTTAAGTTTCTCAAGTTCTACATATGAGTGAAAACATATGATACCCGTCTTTCTCTGACTTACTTCACTTAGCATAATACCCTATTGTTTCTTTTAATGTCAGTAAATACACATAACCTAAAATTTACCATGTAACCATGTGGAAGTGTGAGGTTCAGTGGCATTAAGGTCACTCACAGTTGGGCACCCACCACTACCGCCTTTCTAGACCTCTTTCTATCCTGCAAAACTGAAACTCGGTCCTCATTACACACTAACTCTCAGTTCCCATCCAGCCCAGCCTCTATCAGACACCATTTTACCTCTGTCTCCATGAATGTGATCCTCTAAGAATCTCGTAAAAGGCGGGGGGGGGGGGCGGCGGGCAACCTGGGTGGTTCAGTCCGTTATGATCTTGGCTCAGGTCATGACCTTGCAGTTTCCCACGTTCAAGCCCCGCATCCGGCTCTATGCTGACAGCACGGAACCTGCTTGGGATTCTGTCTCTCCTTTTCTCTCTGCCCTGACCCTTCTTGGAGTCTCTCTCTCTCTTTCTCAAAAATAAATAAACTTAAAAAAAAAAAAAAAAGGAAGCTGGTATAAGAGGAATCACACAGCATTTGTGATGTCACCTTCCTCAGATGTCTTATGTTCCTTCTTCATTTTGTTAGAGGTGCTCCGTGACGCCATGGGATGGATGGTGATAAACTGAGTCCTTGCATGTGTAAAAATAATTTTGATTTTTTGCTCTGTGACTTAATAGTCTGGCCTGATAGAAAATTCTAGGTCCCAAATGACTTCTCCTCACTATCTCGAAGGCATTGCTTCATGGCCTTCCCGGATCCAGTGTTGCTGCTGAGAAATTGGATGTAAATTGAATTCTCTGTTCCTTGTAGTTGAACGGATTCTTCCCTTGGGAAGCTCTTTTTTCATCTTTGTGTTTGGAGTTTTAAAATCTCACCAAGATCTTTGTTCATTCACTCTCAGCACTAAGGCAGGTCATTTGGATCTATAGGGTTGGGGCACCTGGGGGCTCAGTCGGTTAAGCATCCGACCCTTAATCTTGTCTCAAGTCATGGTCTCATGGTTCGTGAGTTCAAGCCGTGCTTGGGATTCTTTCTCTCTGCCCCTACCCTGCTCGTGCTCACTCACTCTCTCTCTCTCTCAAATAAATAAACAAATAAATAAATAAAAATCTGCAAGGTTGTGTGTTTTCTGTAGCTGAAGAATTCTTTCTCTGCATCTCTACTCACATGTTACATCTTTGACTTCGGGTCTGTGAACTGGAAGGTTGTTTTCTACTTAACTTCCCAGCCCTGGCCTTTCATCTAGAATGTTCTCATCAGTCTACCCATTAACTTAAAAACATTTTTTATGGCAATTAAAGTATTAATTTGAAGAGACTCTTTCTTATTTCCTGGTCGTCTCCTAGTGCGCCCGTACCAGGACAGTGACAGCTGGCTGCCTGAGGTGCTGCCTGGCCACGCGGCGGCAGCGCTGGGCTCATAAATCACTGTGAAACATTTGGCCAATTTGAAGTCCAGCGTAAATGTCAGAAACTAATAAAATATGTAACCCAGCTAGCAAGGCACTCAAAGCCCGAGGCCTTCTTTTAATTAATGTCAGATTTGATCCAAGGCACTCCGGGAGAGAGATGGACAGACGCTATGAGAATCTTCACAACCTGCTTCATCGCGAGGCCCACGCACAGGCGGTCGCCTTAGCCACGCCACGGAGGGTCTACCCTTGTGCCTGGCGCGTGCAAGCCTGGTTTTCTTGTTAATGAGGGAGATCCGAAACAGACCTGCGTGCTCCCCGAGCAGCAGGAGCTACGAGTTAGCTGATGGAGGGGAGGAGGGAATACGGCAGATGGTGGCCAAAGAAACTGGTAGTGACCCCCCACCAGAAGAACCAAAACCAGATTATTACAAGTCTGGCTCACAAATCTCTATGAAACAAACAAACAAATAGGAATGAAAGTCAAGAGTAACCACCATGGGTTTGTGAACTGTTCATTTCAAATGAAGTACAAAACGCTTCTGATGGATGGTAACTGGGAGAGCAGGAAAGTGCAAAGGATAAAAAATCATCCTGTATCGGGATTTCGTCATAGCTTTGGCTTCTCACGATACCACATGAACAAGATAAAATCACGCGTCATGGTGTGGGTATAGCTGCGTTCCTAACCGGCCGAGGGACTACACTCAGGTGTCAGTTAAAGGGTTCCTGCAGCCTTTCAGGAAGGGCTGAGCCATGTGGCTTGGCTGTTGCCACTGTCCATTCGGCGTGAGCATCAACAACTTCCGTGGGGACACAGAAGGAAAAACTGGAGGGAACACAACACCAAGAATACTGTATGCTCAAGAGACACGCGATAAAGAAATCACAAAAGGTGGAAAATGAGAGAAAACATTTAGCTCAGATATGGCGTCTAAGGAAAGTGTAACACCCCAAACTCAGGCATAAAGAACTGGCCAGGAGAAGGCAGGGGTGGCCAGCTCTTGGCTCCTTACAAGGAGGCCCCCGCCTTGGGATCAGAGATATTTACCCGGATCCGCGTGCCCTGGGAGTCAGGGCTTTGCATAATGGAAATGTTCAGGCAGAACCAGAAAATAGAAACTCAGGGGGCGTCACAGTTGATATCACCCCAGGAAGTTCAAATATTCGCTATCTCCCCCAACCCTAAACTTGTATTATTCCGAAACTTCCCGTAGCAGCTGAAGTAGGGGCAAGAAGACAAGCCCTCTCTCCACAGGCTGTGCTGGATCCACAGCAGGGTTTAGCTTGGTCTTCCAGGAGATTCACAGGCTTCAAATGCAGAATGCCTTTAGGTAGGGTGGTCTTCTCCAGTCCTTGAAGGAGTGCCCTCCCTAAATGCTCCCATCTAGCCCAGGCTCAGATTTACTGACCTGCCCGACATTGCCTGGCTTTTCCTTCTGGGATGCTACTTTGGATGTCCCTATGAGGTTCGGTCCAATAGGGGATATACTTTCAAATCAGCCCGGCTCTGTCTATAACTCTAGTCAAGAATCTGACTCACCTCCAATCCACAAAGAAAGATCTAGGATAGCGTTTCCCAAAGTGAATTCTGGGCAGTATAAGGTCTGGTGCATGTTTATAAGCATTTCACAGAAGTTTCTGGCAAATATATTTGACCCTAAATACATACACGGCCATATATACATATATATATATTTCTGTATACACACACACGTACATATGCGTGCATGTATTTACGTGTGCACATACATGTGCATATAAATGTACGGGTGAGTAAGCAGACGAATCAGAATGTATGTTCTGTGAATCTGTCACAGAGTACAGAGTATGCAACTGTCCAGATGTCTTTGGCCATGGAATGGGGTTTTTTTGTTTGTTTTCTTCTTTGCAGATCCCAGGATACATGGATTTCACAGAGCATATTTTAGCATGGGCTGTTTAGAAAAGACATCAAAGAAACCATGTCTAGATTCTGCAAGGAGTGTGCTGGAGATGTCTGAGCCTGTTGCTTTTTCCTGTGTATGCAGTTGGGCCCTGGGCTGTAAGACAGAAAGACACCTGTGGTTTCCATGGGGGACACTGAGCTGTCCCACAGCCACTGCGTGGCTCCATCCCTCACCCCAGCCACCTGCATCTCGTGCGCTGTACTCTTGGTAGCGCTGAGTGCAGAAATGTGGCTGGTTTGGCATCAGCTTCTCCCCCTGTTGGAAACAATTTAAAAAATGGCTTGAGATGTCAGGGGGCTGACACGATCACCAGGAGATGCATCCTTTCATTTGGATGGAGATCGGATATTCACGACCAAGGAAGCCAGCAACACAGCCCCCACCCCACAGCCACAGGACCAGCTCTGCAGGCAACTCAAATCAATGATCCCCCTTGGTGGCTGTGAACTCACGCCACCTCCCATGCCACGGAGCCGTCCTGCGATCTGCCTTCCAATCTCTCCACTAGGGAAACCCCTAGAGTATAATCTTCTGGCAAAGGCACCCGTTCAACTTCTTATTTGACTATTGCTTCTACTGGAATCTCCTTCAATGGCCACGACTGCCCCTTTGTCACACGGCTGTCTGATGCCATTGTGTCACCTGCTTCCCTGTACTCAGTCCTGACCTGATCTATGAAACAATGCAAACTGTAGGGTCTATTCCCCAGGTACAGTCAACTAAATCAAGTAAAATAAGACATATTAATCAAGCTCTACCCCAAGTTTCCCAACGTCAGGCCAACACATCTCAGTATAAGAACTGGAATGTCATGCCAAACCTCAGAAGTAATGAAAGGAGATGGTGATGTCTTTTGAGCACCTGCTGTTTTTTTAGCCACTTTATTTCACATTTTCAAACATAATCCTGCCAATGACCATGGGGTGGGGATACATACAACCAATGTCTGCATTCTAAAAACAAGAAAGCAGGGGCACCTGGGTGACTCATTTGGTTAAGCGACTGACTTTGGCTCAGGTCATGATCTCATGTTCATGAGTTCGAGCCCCGCATTAGGCTCTGCACTAACAGTGTGGAGCCTGCCTGGGATCCTCCCTTTCCCTCTCTGGGCTCTTCCCCCACTTGCTTGTGCATGTGTGCATGTCCTCGCTCTCTCTCTCTCACTCAAAATAAATAAATAAATAAACTTAAAGGAAAACTTACAGACCTGAGAGCAAGAGGGCAGGTACCTTTCTCCAGGTCATACAAGGCTTTCCACTCATGTCTATGAAGCCCCAACCATCTGCTCCTCTCCATTTGTCTAATATCCAAGTGTGGGTTTGGTCCAGAATTCCCAGCCATCACCACCCACCCCCAGGGAAGAGGAATTCTATTTGTTGGCTGATTGCAAGGTCCTTCCAAGCAAGCACGTGCAGTGCTCCGATCAGCAGGCATTGAAGAGCAAGGTCAAAGCAAGAGAAGGGTGGGGGCAGGCTACTTCCACAATGAGGAGGAAACAATACAGGAAATCCGCTGTTAAGCAAGGACCGGAGCTCCATTCTGGGGCAAATCAGGAGTAGATGTGGACAGCGGATATAGAACCAGCCTTAGGAAGGTCTAGGATAGTTCAGAGATGACGAGTTGGCAAAAGCTGGCCTTCTGATAAGGACCCAGAGGACTGTGGATGTGCTGTCGTTGGGATTTCCCCCAAAGAGTGGCGACCTTGTTCCCTCAGATGCACTGAAGTCCGTCCTGCCATCCTTATTCAAGCACAACCCTCTTCTTCAGCTACAGACAGAAGACCAGAACGCGCAGAAAGTTCCAGCCTCACCCATGTCATCATGCTCATTATTGCTTGCTGCGGCTCCTCTGACTTTTAGGATCCAGTTGGCTGTTGCTTGTTTGGCATGAGGAAATGGGCCTTGACCCTGGCAGAGAAGTTTTCGGCCTTTCTAGGGGTTCTCTCCCTAGGCTGTGGTTTTCGGTTGGCTACCATGGGGTAGAGGTAGGGACAGTCATACCTGAATCTCCAGGGAGAGAATTTTCTAACTCGTCCCACTCACAACCTCAAAGACACATCAGACTCTCCTGGGACAGGAGCCTATGGATGTGCACTGTGAAAAGGCTTTCAGTGGGATTTAGGGTCTCCCTCCGTGAAGGAAGGAAAACCTTAGTCCTGGATCTATGTTTTCCAAACTGTGTTCCACAGAACACTTGTAACAACTTTAAAACTTGTTTAATATTTATTTATTTTTGAGAGACAGAGAGAGACAGTGTGATCAGGGGAGGGGCAGAGGGAGAGAGGGAGACACAGAATCTGAAGCAGGCTCCAGGCTCTGAGCTAGCTGTCAGCACAGAGCCCGACGCGGGGCTCGAACCCACAAACCCTGAGATCATGACCTGAGCGGAAGTCAAACGCTTAACTGACTGAGCCACCCAGGCGCCCCACCTGTAAGAACTTTTATTTATTGTTTTTTAATTTATAATAGTTTATTGTCAAATTGGTTTCCATATAACACCCAGTGCTTCTCCCCACAAGTGCCCCTCTCCATGACCATCACCTCCTTCCCCACCTCCCCCTCCCTCTTCAGTCCTTGATTCATTTTCAGTATTCAGTAGTCTGAAGCTATTCCAAAAAATAGAAATGGAAAGAAGACTTCTGGACTCATTCTATGAAACACGTATCACTTTGATTCCTAAGCCAGACAGAGACCCAACAAAAAAAGAGAACTACAGGCCAATATCCTTAATGAATACGGACACAAAAATACTCAACAAGATACCAGCAAATCGAATTCAACAGCATATAAAAGGAATTATCCATTATGATCAAGTGGGATTTATTCCCGGGTTACAAGGCTGGTTCAATATTCACAAATCCATCAATGTGATACATCACATTAACAAAACAAAAGAAAAAAACCATATGATCCTGTAACAACTTTTAAAGACTCAATAGCCAAATGTTGGGTTGAATCCTATGAAATTACTGCTATTTAACCACTGTTCTTTTTTTTTTTTTTAACTAGAAAGTAGCAATTTCATCGGGTCCAACCTAATGAGTTTTGGAAACCTTGAATATTCTGCTCTTGAACATTCAGTACTGCCTTAACATTCTAAAGGCTAGAATATTCCCCACTGTACAGCTTTGTTTTCCAAACATTACTTGACAACAGAACCCTTTTATTAGATCACACCTGTTACATCTTGCAGAAGCTGCGTTTTGTGGGACGCTTTCAGGGAAATACTGCCAGGGAGAATTAAAAATAATTAAGAGGTTTCTGAGCCTTTTGCAAACCCGCCCTCACCACTATCACATCATTTTTATTTGAATAAAAGGAAATTCACTCATCCGTGTCTTACCGGCCTAGTCACCGCGCAAGGACTTACAGAGCCCTCGATCTGCACCAGAGTGTCTGCTCAGACCCGGGAATGTGCAGGGAGATGAGTATCCTGCTCAAGGGAAATGTTCTGCACTCTCGGGTGGAACGGTCAGTGTGGCTCAGAGGAGTCAGTGAGGGCTGAATGGAGACTCGAGTTTTGAGCTGGGGTTTAGTGGGTTTCTCCAGGATAGGGGGCCTATGGCCAGCGCCCAGTCCAGCAAGGGAGCCCCATTTCACCTGGTCACATCTCGGTACATTCTTAGAGCCCCCCCCCCCCCGCCAGACAGAGCCTGGAGGTCACCGGGCAACGTGACAACGCATCATCTGCTTCTGTCGATTCTGCCTGTTTTGTCCTCGCCCAGCTACCCTGGGTAAGGTTTATTCAAATTCATATGGATTCAGTTCCTGATCTCCTTCAGGTGTGGTGCTACTGTCCAGTGGGGGACCGCAGGGTCACTAACTAAAGACCCCTTTCCCCTCTGTCTTCTTGCCTTTCTCTGGGCTCCTGTAGGTATCTGGCTCAGGGAGTTCCATGAGGAACATAAGGTCATGATGGCTGACCTTACGGGGAGGTGCTCCCACCCCGAGTGGGGTCTTGGAAGCTGTGTGACTCACAGAAAGCAGAGAGTTCAGGGGAGGGGTGCGCTGGTTTGCAAACACTGGACCTTCATAGCCATGAAGCTGGGGCAGAAACAAAAGCATAGCTCTTCTGTAGTTGCCCAGAGCAAAGGGAGATTTTTACAGCCTGGTGCAACATACCCTCGCCTCCAACCTTCTCTTGGGTCATCCATAACCATAGCTGAAGCAGACAGCCCTGGTGGGTTACCGTAGGTATGGTTATGGGCACTGGGTCATTAGGAGGAATGACAGTTTCCCAGCCTGCATGTGGCCTTTTAATGCCCCTCTGTCCCCTGAGGTAGCCCCAGGGTCTCTCGTGCAACAAGAAGAACCTAAGTGGCACTATCGGTGAGACAGCCCACAGATGGCTGGCACTGGACAGGGTGAGTGGGGGAGGGGGGCAGACGGAAGCCCAGGGGATCCTGGAGGGCATGTTGCCAGCCTCCGGTGTTCCCAGCCCAGGAGTCTGGGTCTGATCCTACATCTTGTGCAAGTTGTATTACACGTGTGCCATTTGTAGCCCAGAAATAGGAGAGAAAAATGAGTCACAGGGGAGTGGGAGAGGTTCAAGCACAGAGTCCTTCACAAAGGGTCATCTGTCCAGTGATGGCAGAATCGGGTCAGGCTGGCTGGGGTACCGGCCGTTGACACACAGGGAACTGTGCCCAAGAGCTCTTGGGAGCTGAGCTAACCAGGGCTGGGGAGCTCTCCTTTCAAATAAAATCAAAATAAAAAGCAATATTCCCCTGCAGCTGTATGCTCTTAAAAGCAGGTCAACCACAAGCTGGCTATTTTTTAATCTGGTAATGACATATTTGTCAGTTTTATCTTTATGTCTGTGTTCTAAGGTTCTCCCCAAGGAGACATTTTTTTCCCCCTTCCATCCTGCAAAGGACAGTCTGACTCAGAATTTGACCCAGTGCTGGTCGAGAGATAATGGAAAATTTTTCATCAGCCTCAGGAGCCCAGACAGCACTCTGGCTATCAGCCTGTCCAGAATCCTCCACCGCTGGTGGCTGGAGGGCGGATGGGCACCACCACGCTGCTGGGAGCCCCTCCTGGCAAAAGAGGCCACAAGCCCCGATGGCAGAAAGTGAGATGTCACTTCAAGAACAAACATGATGCTGAGTGGCCTCAATCGTTCACCAGCTGAGGATCCTTCAGCGAATCCCTTTTTATCAATGGGCCCGGGTGACCTCAGGGCTAGGCCAGGGAGGCCTTCAGCACCTACCCCCCAAGGTAAATGGTAGGGACACGGGGACACGAAAGGTCTATGAAGGGTTTCCAGCCATGAAGCACTATGGGACACAGGCTGTTACCTCTGCCTCTTGTTCAGCTGCACTAAAGGTAGACAGACAATTATTCCAGAAGGACCCATGGCCCAAAGGGGGTCTAATGAGAGCCCTATCCCCCTAGCCCTTCCTGGTTGGAAGAAAACTTAGTAATTCAGTCACTTTAAATATGTCTTCGGGTAAGTGTCTTATTTTCCAGTCCCTTTACCTATCACTTACTTTCTAGAAGGAAGAGTAAAGAAATCACTCACTCTTTTACCTTCTTATTGACCAAGGGCCAGAGAAGCCAACCCCAGTCTGCATCCCAGAATGGCACCTGGTTTTGCCACCTGTGAGCAGAATGAAGGTACCCTTCCATTGCTTTTCCTGTCTGAAGGTGAAGACGGGCTTAGCTCAGCAATGGCCGTGTGTTACAGACTCAAGGCCATGGCAGGTCCAGCCCTTCGTCTCCGAGCACTCAAGGATGGACTCAGGTAAGGCAGTGATTGTGCCACGCAGGTAACTGGACGCACGAGGCTGTCTCTGCTGCTCCGTTCACAGTTAGCCTCATCAACTAACACCTCCCTGACCGTCTACCAGTGCAGGGCACCACGTCTGACACTGAACAACCGGAAGCCAATGAAACTTTCTTTTCTTATTACTGAAGGTGGACTTCACAGAACATAAAAGTCACCATTGTAAAGTATACAGTTCAGAAGCATTTAGCACCTTCACCATGTTTTACAACCACCACTTCTATCTAGATCCCAAACCCAAAAGAGAACCAAATGGCCATTGCCTTTTCTTCCCTTCACTCCAACTCCCGACAACTACCAGACTGTTTTGTATCTAGGGATTTGTCTCTTCTGGATATTTCATATAAATGGGATCGTGTAAGATGTAACCTTCTGTGTCTGGCATAATAAATATTTTTTAAGTTTATTTATTTGCTTTGAGAGAGAGACAGAACAAGCAGGTGAGGGGCAGAGAGAAGGAGAAACAGAATTCCACGTGGGCTCCGCACCATCAGTGTAGAGCGTGATACGGGGCTGAAATTCACAAACCACACGAGATCATGACCTGACCCAAGATCAAGAGTTTGAAGCTTAACGGACTAAGCCCTCAAGGTGCCCCTCTTCACATATTTTTTGAAAAACTTTTTAATGTTTATTTATTTTTGAGAGAGAGGAGAGAGCACAAGCAGGGAGGGGCAGAGAGAGAGGGAGACACAGAATCTGAAACAGGCTCCAAGCTGTCAGCACAGAGCCCAGTGCGGGGCTTGAACTCTTGAACTGTGAGATCACGATCTGAGCTGAAATCAGAAGTTAAGCAAATGAGCCATCCAGGTGCCCCCACAGATTTTTAAGTGTCATCCATCCTGCAGTGTTTAGCAGTGCCTCACTTCTTTTTATAGCTAGCAACATTCCACTGTGTGGCAAACCACATTTTGCTTATCCGTTCATCTGCCGATTGGCCTTTGGCTTGGTTCCCACCTTTTGGCTATTGTGAATAGTTCTACTGTGAACACTCAGGTGCAATTATGTCTTGGAATACCTGTTTTTTATTCTTTTGGGGCATATTCTTAGGAGTGGGATTGCCGGGTCAATGGCACCCTTTGAAAACAAGGGTCAGGGAGCCTGGGTGGCTCAGTGGGTTAAGTGTCCGACTTTGGCTCAGGTCATGATCTCATGGTTTGTGAGTTGGAGCCCCGCATTGGCCCCTTCACTGACAGCGCAGAGCCCACTTCAAATCCTCTGTCTTGCTCTCTCGCTGTCCTTCCCCGCATGTTCACACTCTTGCTCTCTGAAAAATAAAAACTAAACACTAAAAAAAAAAAAAAAAAAGAAAGAAAGAAGCACAGATCACTGTCCATCTCCTCTGCTTTAAACCCTCCAGTGGTTCCCCTCTGCTTAGAAAATAGTAATGTGCAGATCTGGCCTTGTCTATCTTCACCCCACGTTTTCTATTTCCTAGCTACCTGGACTTTGCAAGTAGTTCTGTTTCCTCCAACTTCAGGGTCTTTGGGCCGTTGCTTCCTCTGGCTGTGTCTACTTTGCTGGTTAACATCTGCTTGTCTTTTGGGTCTCAACGGTCATGTAACTTCCTCAGAGAAACCTTCCCGGGCCCCCACAGTAGGGCAGGCACAACCATGCTATGCCCTCAGAGCACCTTCGACTTCTCCTTCACCATGTGCTGCATTGCATATTTATAGAAAGTATTTCTTTTGTTGGTTTGCTCGGGAAGTGTTTATTCAGCATCAGCATCAGGCTGGGGTTCGCTCTAGGTGCTTGAGGGACACCAGTAAGTAAAACGGTCTCCACCTTTTAGAGATCTAGTGTTTTGTATAGGAGAGAGAACAGACCAGATGAACAAAGAGACAGAAGATGAGGTCAGGTAATGATGAGTGTCATAAAGAAAAACAACCCAGGACTGAGAAGAGTCTTCCCTGGAGAGCTATTTTGAGTGGGACCATGCTGGAGCCTCATAGAAGAGGTGGCTTAAATAAGCATCCATCTCCCCCACCAGACTGTGAGCTCTGGGTAAGGGGCACCTGTGTCTGTTTGATGCATCATCATGTGAATCTCTAGTGCCAAGGTGAATGCCTTGTACATATTGGGATAAACAGATAAATGAAATGACCCCACCCTCAAAGAGCCCTCTCACCTGCTGTCCCTGTGGCCACCCCTGGGCCCACAGGGTAGCCTGAAGGAACCCCAGAGTCAGGGAGCAGTCTCCCAGCCCTGACCCAAGCAGTCTACCTGCTGTGAGGCAGGAACTGAGGTCAGCGTTCTCCATCTCTCCCTCCACCAGACCTGTACTCTCCATTCTCTGAGCCCCTTCTTCCTTCTCTAATGCTGGCATATGGCATAGTCATTAGTGCAGCTGGATCCCAGCCAGCCTCTGAGAGGTGACCAGGTGTGAGCTAGCAGGACTCCTGCTTGGTTTCTAGATCTACCTTCTCAAACACCCCCTCTCCCTGCTCCATCCTTCACTGCTCACCACCCTCCTCTAAGTGGCCTAGAGTTCTCACTATTAGCCACTGGTTCTGAACTCAGAAAATCACCTTAATATGAGGTGGTGAGATCCCAGAGCCCATGTGAGTCAACCCTTTGGCCTGCATGGCGCTCATCTTTCCAGCGAATCTCTCATCTATGACACAACAGAGCAGAGGTTCACAACCTTTAAAGACCCATTAGCGAAGAAGCAGAGAAGAGAATAGGTGAATTAGAAGACAGTTACAGCAAAAGAGGAAGACGAGAAAAAGAAAGAGAAATCAATACAGGAGCATGAAAGGAGAATCAGAGACCTGAGTGATACAATCAGACGGAACAATGTCCGTATCACAGGAGTTCCTGAAGAGGAAGATAAAGACAGGACCTGAAGGGGTTCTGGACCAAATTATACACAAAAATTTCCCCAATCTGGGGAAAGAGAAAGACATTGAAACTCAAGAGACATACCAAACTCCCCTAACACGTAACGTAAACTGACCTTCAGCATGACATATCATAGTGAAACTGGCAAAATATAAAGATAAAGAGAGACTTCTGAAAGCAGCCAGGGCCTTAACGTAAAAGGGAAACCTATCAGAGTGGTTACAGACCTATCTACTGAAATTTGGCAGGCCAGAAAGGAATGGCAGGAAATCTTCAATGTGATGAACAGAAAAAATATGCAATCAAGAATTCTTTATCCAGTGAGCCTGTCATTCAACATAGAAGGAGAGATAAAGGTTTTTCCAAATAAACAAAAGTTGAGAGAATTCATCACTTCAAAACCAGCCCTATAAGAAATCCTAAGAGGGACTCTATGAGGGAAATGTAGCAAAGAATATAAGGTACCAGAGACATCACTACAAACATGCACTCTACAGGGAACACGATGAATCTAAACCCACATCTTTCAATAATAACACTGAATGTAAATGGACTGAATGCTCCAGTCAAACGACACAGGGTAGCAGAATGGATCAAAAACCAAAATCCATCTATTTGCTGTCTATGAGAGGCTCACCTTAGACTTAAAGACCCATTAGCTACATACACTGGAATATTATGCAGCCTTGCAAAGGAAGGCAATTCTGACATATGCTACAACATGGAAGAACCTTGAACAGATGACACTAAGTGAAATAAGCCAGTTATAGAAGGACAGACATTGTAAGACTCCCAAGTCTACGAGGCACCTGGGGTGGTCAAATTCATAGAGATGGAAAATAGAACGTGGTTGTAGGGGGCAGCGTGGGAGGAGTGGGTGGGGGGGTGTTGTCTAATGGGTGCAGAGCTTCAGTTTGGGAACAAGGAAAAATTCTGGAGATGGATGGTGGTGATGGTTACACAATAATGTGAATGTACTTAATGCCACAGAACTGGAGACTTTAAATGGTTAAGATGGCAAATTTTATGTTATATATATTTTACCACAATAAAAAAAATACAAGGTGCAGGGAAAAAAACCCATGTGTGACCTCTTAGATGTAAAACTTGCATCATATGTAATATTATTGGAAATTTTGAAATAAATTGATTCCTTGATAAACCACCAAGGATATAGGAATGAGACTTGCGCTTTACTTCCATATATTACCCCCAACACCTGATCTTTGTGGAGCACCACTTTACAGATAAGGTAGGCTGGTGATGAAAATCCTAAGGACACTGGGGACAGGGATCTGCCCCTAATGCCTTCATAATCCCCAACAGCACAGAGTACGTTTCCCACACCAACATGTTGGATGACACTCAGCAAGTTCTTTAGAGAGTAAAGATGCCAGTCCAGACACTCAGATTTCTCGGTAAATTATCCTTCCACTAAACTACAATGACCCTCCAAGAGATTGATATAGTGGACCAGGAGCCAAAAAACCAAAGGCAAATTCTCAGATAGACCACTAACAAAATGGCAGCCGTGGCGGCAGATTAGATGTATCATTCTGGTTCTTAGCCTTGGCTTCCTTATCTGCCAAAGGGCTGTGGCCGGTGCATTAAGTGTCTTCCTGGGATGCCAATTCTCCTAGGAAGCAGTTGGCTCCTCACATAACTAGCTGTCTTTCTTTCAGAATTCAGCACTAGGGCTGCTGGACAGTGCCCGCTCCCAGGACAAGCTGTCTCTCGCTTCTTCCTAAGCAAGCCTCAGCAAACACATGCATAGCTCTGTCTACCAATGAGTAGTAGAAACCACAGAGAGAAGAAGAAAAGCAGAGACAATTGATTCCATAGTGTCGGAGTTTAGAGCCTGTCCCACTGACCATCTGTGGTAGCCATGAAAATGTGTCCTTCAGATCTCCTGCTGTGGGGAGCACAGTGACTGGTGGCCGCAGTGGCTGTTTTTCAGAACCCACAGCCACACTTCCCCCTCCCCAAGCTGCTCCCAGCCAGCGACTGAGCGTGGGGTGACCAGTACAGGATATGGGACTCTTCTTAGCAGATTCCAAAGGCTGAAGGGCCTCCCCCAACATGTCTTGACTGAAATATCCCTGGAACTGTGCCACAGGTGGAGACCCTTCCTTCCCTGTCTCCTGTCACAGGTGCCAGACCTGCGTCACAGGCTGAAGGCTCTGCCTGCCACCTTTTTCCTCCCTTCCCTCTACCCTTACAGGTATTTCTCACAACAGAAGTCTCGCACATGTATCCCTTTCTTGGCACCTGCTCCTTGAAGACCTGAGCTGATACACCATCACACTGGCTGAAAGAGCGAAACGCACAACCGATGCCCCGCAGAGTAACATACACACTTGGAACTAGTGTGATGCATTTGGAAGGACAGCAAAAACTGCCTTCAATTTTTTTTTCAGACCTTAACTACATCATTCCTTCAATAAATGTGTATTAAGCCCCCGCTGATGGCAAGCACGTGCATATCCCACACTTACAAGGCGGGCTGGCCTTCTCATCCACACTTTTTCACATGAGCAAACTGTAAGGGATTGCTATAAATGCATGACTTGGTTATAATTAATGATGATGAAAATAATAGCCAACATCATTTAGCCATCACTCTATGCCAGGTGTTTGTTCTGTACTTTTCATGTGGCTCATTTTTTAAAATCCTGAAAACAGCACTCTGCATTAGGGAACGATGAGGAGGCAGAAGCACAGATGTGCGCTGGGGGTTGCTTTTAGTCATGCTTTATAGGGGTCGGCCTGGAGGAGGGACTAGGGAATCACAGCACGGGAGCACCTGCAGGCTCACCTCGTGGGAGACCACCTACGCTCCCCGTGAATCAGCCTTGCCCTGGATGACAGAGCTTGTGAGTTGAAAGTCTCCGTGGTTTGATGGATTATCTTTAAAGTTTCAGGCAGCTGTCTCTGCTTTCACACCAGATGCCTTCAATGAGGAGCCATGACAATGGAGAATAAAGCACACAGCTCAGACTCTTAATAAAACAAGACGGCACTGTAATGTGCCCATCAGCCATGGCTGAGGCCAACTACAATACAGAAATGAGAAAAATCCATGTCTGATTTACAGAGAGGACGAGTTTTATCTTTCAGATGTCAAACACTCAAGGAAAATGTGAGGTCTCACAAAGCGTTAATTTTTCAAATGCGATAAACTAGTCATCGGAGAAAGAAATGGAGCCGGTGCCAAAGGCCTGGAGGGAAAGAGAAAGTGCTGGTGCAAGGGGGCCATCCTGGCCCTCAGCCCCACCTCTTGAGAGGGCGGGCACCCTTTTCCTGTGGAGACCAGGAGCCTGCCTCCATCCCAACCTGCCACATCCTTCATTCCTTCCTGCCTCTTCTCTCACTGAAATGAGTGTCTAGACTCATCACTATTCTTCCAGGTCATTCACTCCCCTGGCCTGGGGACATACCTGATATGAAAAGCTATTTCCCAGGGCTCTCCCTTCTCCCCTTGAGCCCCTTCCAACAACACTGGACAATGGTAAGCGCTCACTCAACAAGACTTTACTGCAAGACTGATCTTCGGGGCTGAGCAAAACTGACTTAGTCATTTCCAAAGAGTCATACTTTACTTCCGGACACCCCCATCCAAATCCAGTTATCCTTCCACCACTAAGGCAGTATTTGGGGTTCCAACCCTTTATGTCATACCTGTTCCTTCCTCATTACACCTGAGCACTCTGTTCCCTTACCTACACATCCAAGTTCAAGACCCTCCAGGACTGTCGAGCCCACCAGTACCACCACCCCCCTCCCCAGGCTTAGCACAACGACATACATCTTCTCCTTTTATTTTCTCTATTCTTAATATGTACTCTAAGCTACTTGGGTTTGGGGACCCCACCTTGGGCATCTTCTACATCTCCATGGCTTTGGAAGCCACACAGTGACTGTTCAAAACTCAGGTGCAGAATGATGGGTCCTGCTTGACAAAATGCTGTCTGTGGTTCTGGTGAGAGAGCTAATGCATAAGGGAGTCCGGTCCCCCCTTAGCAGGACTCAGATGACTGGGGAGACAGAAAGAGAAGGTAAGTGCAGACTCCCTGGGTTTCATCACCCACACTACGGTTCTGCTGCCCGCGTGGCACAGAGCTTGGCTCATGGCAGGTGCACGAACCAGTGAAGCAAAGGAGCAAAATGAATAGATGGAACAATGAAAAGAACAGAAAAGAGGAAGACAGAGAGATACACAGATATTCTCAGATCAGGAAAAGTAGGTAGAAGCTATGTCTTGGCAGGATCAGATTATCCTGAAATTCACCTGAGGACAGGCATGCTTTCGCCGAAGGTTGGTTTGCTGCTTTGAAAAACTGTCTTCTATAGACAAGCTGAGACACACACTCATGGGATATCATGGTGTGGCGTCCACAGCTGTGGGGCCAAAAGGACAGGTTGTGACCTTGTGCTAAGCTGACCAGAGCTCGTGAGCACCTCCACAACCACCGGAGAATAGGACCTGAACAACTTTACCATCACTGCCCTGTATATTTCCAAGCATAATCATCAACAAAATAGACACTTCAAGGAGCGGTATTCCGGCTACAGGTCAAAACGCCCAACCTTCCCCCCAGCTTCTGAGGCGGCAGGAGCAGACTGACCCACAGGTGGAGCCTGGCCCGGGAGGCCTCTCTACTCCCTATCAGTCCAGATAGTAACTAAAAAAGCTGAAGAGCAAGGGATGGTATTTTAGTAAGGCCAGAAGTGGGGACAAGTTGGAAGCCAAAACTTGGGCTCCCAACTAAGCACTCTGGGCCTCTATGTCTCTTTGGATGCAACAAGTCACAGGTGGCTCCTGGTTTCCGGTGTTCTCTGGAGTCACCATCCTCATATGGTGCAGTGACATGGTCCATGGAATGCACACATGCACACGAACAAGGGTGGATTTGTGTCACAGACAGCCGGCGCCAGAAGCGGGGACCAGACAAGGCTCATGTTCCTTGCAGCGACTCAAGTTGTCTGTAATGGGACAGTTTCCACCAAAATCTCCATCATCCTGCCACACAGTTTATGCCTGGCTCCTGAGAAATTTACGACTTAGGAGCGCTCATGGCAACTTGCCTCGCCTCCCCACAAGGGCTTGGTGACGACTTGAAGGAGTAAAAGCACAGTTTCCAAGCAACCTGATAACAGGTCTTTCATTACAGCTCTTCCGTTCGCAAAACAGGAGCTCCAGAGCAGCATGTAATTAAATTGGCCAAGGCGACAAGCCCTGGGATAACCTAAGACCTTGCAAAGACCGCTTTTCATTGCTTTTCACTAAATAAAGGTAAACAAACTCGTCTTAAGTCACGCCTAGAGGGGGTCTCCCAACCTCGAGTTAATTGGCCTTAAGAATCCAACCATCAAGGAGGTGACCCAGCTGACAGCTGACAAACGGGCCATTTTGTGTGTCCCAGTCTTTATTTTAAAAAATGAAAAAGCTTCTTTGAAAAAGAAACTTCGGTGGCCTCTGGCTTGAACCCCAGTCTGTCTGAATCCAGCTGTAGACATTTGCCATTGATGCCAGACTGCTTTGTTCTTTCGAAGCCAAGGTCAGGGGTATGTCCCGTGAGCCCAGAGTGAATTGAAGCTCAGAGAAT
The DNA here is from genome assembly GCA_004023785.1 of Mungos mungo. Lineage (NCBI taxonomy): Eukaryota > Metazoa > Chordata > Mammalia > Carnivora > Herpestidae > Mungos > Mungos mungo. The sequence continues at coordinate 22,603 of PISW01004865.1, forward strand.
ACTTTCTTCTAATTCTCTTCTCCCTTTCTCTCTCCGCAAGGCTCGGGCAGGAGGCATCTCCCCCCTGCTCTGTTTCACCCTGGCTGAGCCGTCTTTCCCTCCAAGCCTGTCTAACTTCCAGGCACTTGTTGTCAAGAGAGTAATGGTGCCCAGCTACACATCGAAGAAAAAAAAAAAAAACCCGATCTGGCTAATGTTGCGAGCACCCATTTCTCTTTTTCTCTTGCTACCCGACTTTTTCTTTCCTCTGCTCCCTTTCATCAGATCCATTTCCAGCCCTGAGAGCCTCCTCGGTGGAGCCTGCTCCCAGAAGCCGCTTCATCTCTATAAGAGCTTCTGTGGTTCGAAGCCTGGAGCCCCTCTCAAGCCCCCAGGCCCCCGCAGCCCAGCTTTCAGGCAGCTGAGATGCCCCACCGGCTGCTACTCTAGGAGCAGCGAGCTGGCTGGTCCTTGGATGGGCTGAATCGGAATCATCTCTGGTCCCTCCTCAAAAGCACACACCTCAAAAGGGCCAGGGAAGCTGTGTTGTCACGAGTGCGTTGGGTCGGGTCTAATATTGCCTATCAGAGGCCTTGGGGAAACAGATCCAGGGCATAACCAGACAAGGTACAAGAGGTGAGCTCTTTGAGCTCCTATCTACCCAGGGCACCAGGAAGATCTACACACTAATGGAAGCCTCCAGAAATCAAAGTCATTCCAAAAGGATTATATCCTGCCAGATAATCCTGGAGGCACTCTACCAATCAGACAGAGGCATTACCTGGGGGCAGCTGCAGGGCACTGGGCTACAAGGAACCAGCTCATTTCATTGGGTGACCCTCAAGCCTCAACACCCAGGAAGCACCCCGCCCTGAGCTCAAGGCCAGACTCTGCCTCAAGGTACTGCTTCTGGTCTGCCTTGAAGAACCACGCTGACACGCTTCTCCGGACATTTCTCTGGAGTCCAGTGACGGGAAAACCCAGCGCAGGACTGGGCTAGAAATTAGGCATGAGATCTTAGCTCTCCTCTTCTGCTGCAGAGAGCCTGGTGCTACCTTGCGTTGGATCCATGCTTACTTCTGAACGACCACGGAGATTCACACAGATCTCCTCTGCCAGCCCTTCCCAGGGTACCCTGTGGCTCTACGTTATTTATGAAGCCCTCTTTTCCAGGCAGCTCCCACAGAGCTGCCACATGTTACGTCTCCTTGGATCACGCTGGTCTGGGAAGAATTAGGAAACACAGATGGACAAGATCCCCTGCTGGGAGGAGACGTGATTACAAACAGTAGGACCAGGACAGGCGCCTGCAAATGCCAGATGGCAGTGGAGTCGTCCCCTCCAGGAAGTCCCCTGGGCACCTACCCCAGACAGCTGTCAAGATCGTGGGGGGACCCGCAACCATTGCCTCCGTTCTTCCCCTTCTCACACACCATGACCACCACACTTCCCACTTCCTGAATGCAAACCCTCCTAGGACCTCCTGCAAGGCAGGCACTAAGCAAAACCAGGAGATAGGCTGCTGATACTATAACTACTGAATGGAGGAGAAGAGAAATGAACATTCATGGGGTGATTCCCAACACTACGTACATGTCTAATCGAATTCTCACGGCAGCATTTCAGAGAAGGTGCAATCCATCCCATCCCACAGGTGGAATAGCAGTGGCTCAGAGAGGTGATGCCACGTGCCCAAGGTAACAGCTTGTCTGGTAAAGCAAGGATCCCGCCTCTCCCCTGGTCACCACCCGCCTCAATACCAAGAGTCAAGGGTCCTGGCTCTGAGCTCGACTTTTACAGTTCCTGGTATGTGACCTTTCTCCTCTGTAATATGGGACCTGCCTACATCCCAGGAGGCTGTGAGGACTGGCCGAGGTGACACGGATCGGTGAACTGGATTACTTGTAGCACGTGCGATGAGGCCTAAGTAGACACACCCACACTTGGGCTTCCGTAGTTTAAAACGCTTGAAAAACGAGGGCAACAATCTCATTGACACACACGCATTTTAATAGGGGATGGATCTTGAAGCCAAATGGAGGAGGTTCTAGCCACAGACTTCAGGACTCACGTGGCCTGTGAGGTGAAGGGGATTGGAGTGGGGAGGGCAAGCGAGTTCTATGCTTGACAGGACCTTCTCGGAAAACTGTAGTCACGTCAAGGAATCCTACACTGGGGTGAATAGCATCCAGCCCAAATTCACATCCACCCTGAGCCTCAGAATAAGTGATCTTGTTTGGAAACGGGGTCTCTGCAGAGGTAATTCGTTACTATGAGGTTGTACTGGATTAGGGTGGGTCCCAGAGCCCAACAGCTAATGTCCCTATAAGAACAGGAGACACAGAGACACTGAGAGAAGCCAGCCATCTGAATGCAGGCAGAGACCGGAGTGATGTGTCGGCCAGGGACTGCCCGCAGCCACCTGAGTCTGGAGGAACCCAGAAAGGACCAACCCACACTGGCCCTGCGCCTTCAGAAGCAGCATGGCCCCACTGGGACACCTTGATTTCATGTGGCTTCAGACCTGCAGGGAAACAAAACTTCTGTCGTTGTAAGCCACCTGGTGTGCCAGCCCTAGAAATCTAATACAAACAGTAATGGAAGTCTCTGGGAGAGGCTCTGCGCTCTGGGTGCGTTTCCTCATTCATCTCACGAGGGACATGGTGTCAACCTCATTTCACAGAGAGGACTTAGAGAGAGGCTTAGAAAAGCAGTGGAACCCGGCCAAGTTCACATGGCTCTGCAGAGATGGCAGGATTTGGGGCCTGATCTGCCGACCTTGGTCTTGGCCACTGGGCTGCCCTGCTGTGGAGGCGACACCTCTGTCCCTCCCAGCTGGCCATTGCCAGTGACCAGTGCCCACGCTGACGGAGGAAAACTCAGGGACTCAGACCGCAGGGGAGCCTGACAGCTTGATTAGCGTGGTTTTTCCCAGAGCTGAGCGCCCACACCTCAGCACTGATATTATCTTTTATTTTGATAGAGGTTGTTCTCAAAGACGGTTCTCGCTCTCCCGCAGCCTGAATTAAATTTAATTTCTGTGCTGATGACTCAGAGTCACCTCAGAGACCTTCCTTACTATGTGAGAACATGAAACACGATGGCCTCAGACATCTGCAGGTAGGAGGGGACGTCTGGTCCCTCATTCGAGCCACCCCCCAGCTGGCTTGTTCACTGAGGTGGCATTTGCACGAATGACACACGTCATCGATTTGATGCCCCGTTCGTTGTCATGGAGGGTGGCATGGAGCAAGACCTTCCCTTCCATGTGTCATATGCTTTTTCTCCCTCACCTGATAAAGCTTTAGGAAGCAGATAATCAAATTTCTTGAACTGAGCAGAGACTCGGGTTCTTTTACGGCTCAAACCCATGTGCTTCAAGACCTTTCTGGTCTCTCTCTTGGAATGTGGAGGACTTTTACCCTTAATTTCCCTACTGCCCCCCACCTTGCTGCCCTGCACAGGCACCCACTTTCTGGGGCAGGGAATGAATTACACTGGGCTCCAGAATGAAAAACAGATCTTCACATAATGTCCAGTGTCTCTAGTTGGCAGGATGGCCTTTAGAAGGCACTGAGGGACTGGCTTCGTGAGCCCCCTGCTATCCCGGAACGTAAGACGTATCTAAGAAGTTCCTGGCTGCCTTCCGCTTCTCTCCCATAAGCGCTAGGGAGACAGTTCACCAGACTGCACCACGCTTTCACTCCATGCCTTGTGGTCACTGGGGAAAAATGCCTCCCCCAGCCTCCACCCTCATCCACTTGACACCAAAATGGCAGCATCTCAAGTTCAACGGGAAGGTCACATCTCTGGCCTCTACTTTCATTTGGCACATTGCTGCTGATATATGTGGTCCCCAGACCGTGTCCCAGCTGCACACATGATCCATGGTGAGGGGCATCCAGACCCAGAACTGGGTTTAAACCAGGGCCACCAAGCCTGCTCTTTGCTCTTGGCTCTGCAAGCAAGATCCTCCCAAGGGATCCTGCAGCTGCTCCCCTCCCACCAGAGCAAGGAGTCCGGGGTACCCGGGAGGCACAGCTACCTGTGGTATATGTACTTTCTTCTCTAAACATGTGGCATCAGGGGATTCCTTTCCCGAGGGGCCTGGGCCCAAGTCCAAGGCCGCATGGACCTCTTTCTCATGGTGGCTGAGCAGTGACTAACTTCCCAATCATGCAATGCACTCCAGGCTTAGTTGGCAAAGGTCCAAGAGGAAGGAGGGCTAAACCCTACTTTCTTTGTTTCAACCCAAACATGTGGTGGACTCTAATGTGCTGGATTTTTTTTTAAAGCAAAAGAGGGGCACCTGGGTGTCTCAGTCGGTTAAGCATCAGGTCATGATCTCCCAGTTCATGAATTCAGTCCCCGCATCAGGCTCTGCATTCACAGTGTGGAGTCTGCTTAGGATTCTCTCTCTCTCCCTCTCTCTGCCTCTTCCCCACTCATGCTTGCTTGCTCTTTCTCTCTCTTCCTCTGTCTCAAAAAAACACTTTAAAAAAAGGCAAAAGAAAGGAAGAGCTGTAAGTGGGCTGAATGAGAAAAAAATGAGGAGAAACTGAATTCACTACAGGGTAAATGCTTAGCCAACCAGGCCTTCTCCAAACACACCTCCCAAGCAAGACTTACAGTCATTCCTTTGGCTTCTCTCCTGGGTTTGGGGGCTGACCTTGCCCTCCCCGAGCTGGGCACAGCCATCAAGAAGAAATACAGCTTTTCAAGAGTCCCAGCAAGAACTTCTCAATTTTGACTTAATTGTTGATGGTCGGGATGATAGGGACAACATTCACTTGGTGCGTGTTGATTACATGCCTCCCTCCTGCCCTGCAGTGTCCTAGAGGCCCTGGGGGCACAGAAATGGGTCAGAGCCGCCTCTGGACTTCACGAGTCCATGCCTTCAGGTAGACTTCAACTGCTCTTTCTCTTTTATCTCTGACTACGTTCAATCATGCCCATCAGGGGGCGCCTGGGTGGCTCGGTGGGTTAAGTGTCTGGCTTCAGCTCAGGTCATGATCTCACAGTTCGTGGGTTCGAGCCCCATGTTGGGCTCTGTGCTGACAGCTCAGAGCCTGAAGCCTGTCTTCAGATCCTGTGTTTCCCTTTCTCTCTGACCCTCCCCTGCTCAGGCTGTCTCTCTCTCTCTCTCTCTCTCAAAAATAAATAAAAACATTAAAAAACTTTTTTTAATTAAAAAAAAATCATGCCCATCAGTTTTTCATGAAAACATTTCCTTTTTTCCCCCATCCCACACTCATTATCTTAAAAAAAATTTTTTTAATGCTTATTTATTTTTGAGAAAGGAGGGGAGACAGGGGCAGAGAGAGGGAGACACAGACTCTGAAGACAGGCTCCAGGCTCTGAGCTGTCAGCACAGAGCCCAACACAGGGCTTGAACTCATGAACTGTGAGATCATAAGCTGAGCCAAAGCCGGACGCTCAACCAACTGAGCCACCCAGGCGCCCCTTCCTGCCCCCCCATGCTCATTATCTTAGCCCAAGCTCCTAGGGTACTGGCCAGGACCTCCCTCCTGGTTGGCTCAAGGCTAACTTATCAAGTCTACGAGCTGGACGGTTCCCCCAGAGAAACAACAGGAAGCTCAAAGTGAATAAATCCCAACCAGAACGTGTGGTCTTTCCTCCGTGCCTCCCTCCCTCCTCCTCTGCTTCCCATCTCTCCTGATGGCAACACCAAATTGCCTGGGCCCGGGACAAGGGCCGTCTTCACAGATGTCCTCCCTCTTGTTTCCGGTACCAATCGACCTCTAAGCCCAGGGTACGCAGACTCTCCCTGCACGTACCCCTGATGGCACTTCTGTGGGAGACGGCCCATTCCCCCTGCCCCCACCCTGCTCACCCTCCGCAGGAGCGGAGTTTAGCTGAGCACAGGACTGTCGAGCTAGGGACTTTAGTTCTGGCCTCCCTGGTAACTGGAATAAAGTATATAAACTGCTGAGACACAAACACACATCTGTCTCACGTAAGACACTGTATTTCAGGAGCCTGTGACAGCCACTTAGCCGGTACCCTAAACCACACTGCGGTTGTTTAACTTGCACCTGAATTGCTGGCCATAGCATTCCAATGTCCTTTCAGACAGCCAATTTCTTCCCACGATGCTGCCTTAGTGACCTTAGGGTGCACGAAGGGGCGCCTGGGTGGCCCGGTCGGTCGAGCGTCTGGCTTCGACTCAGGTCATGATCTCATGGTGCGTAGGTTCGAGTCCCACGTCAGGCTCAGTGCTGACAGCTGAAGAGTCTGGATCCTGCTTCGGATTCTGTGTCTCCCTCTCTCTCTGCCGCGCCCCCACTCACGCACACATGAACTCTCACCCTCTCTCTCTCAAAAAATGAATAAATATAAAAACAATTTTAAGGGTGCACTGGAGTGGCAGTTCCCGATGGGTACAGGACAGAGCCCCCACTCCCACACATGGCGCAGGACACCCTCTGGAGTTGGGCACGGACTGCCCCACCCCCCACCCTACTTTCCCACAGACGCCATCATCAGCAAATCCTGACGGTGCATGTGTGGCCACACTGTGAGCCCGAGCTGCCTTATGTCTGGCAGACAGTGCTTTCTGTTTATCCCTCCCCGGGACGCTCTCCTTCTTCTCTACTTTTCACCCCCCTTTAGAGCCAGCACAGGTGTCCCTACTTCCAGGGGGACCTTCTCTGACCTCCCCCACACTCCTCCTTGGTGCCCTCTACGTATGATTGTATTCACCTCCACGTCCCAGCAGTCACACTGACTTTGAAATGATCTGAGGGATTCTTGAGGTACAGGGAACACAGCCGCCCAGCCTTTGGTGGCAAAGCCCGGAGAGAAACCCACTCACACCTGCTCAGCGGACTGTAGCTGAAGGCAGACCGAGGCAGGCCGGATGGGAGGTGGGAGACGCACTTCGCAGGCATTTATAAGGCATAATTGAGAGGATCTGAATTTCAACTAGATGTTATACATGAGAGAAGACAGATCAAGGACAGCATGTTTCTTTCTTGGGAAAAATGAAGTGTTTTGATAAGAATGGAAATTGAGCTTATGGCAAACGACGCAGGCTCGAGGTTTTAACACGTTGAGGGTGTGAGGCTTACAGAACGTTCAGGGGAATCTGCCCCAGTCACGTGGTCGGAAGGCACTAAGCCAAGATGACCTGGAGTGGAAGACACACGACTGAACGGTAAATATTGATTTGGGAGCCATCAACCTACAGATCATCGGAAACCATGGTGGCAGGTAAAAAAAATGCCCAGAAAAGAGACAATAAATCCAGAGAATTACAGATCAGATCAAATGGAACATGAACTTCTAAAAGGCGAGCAGAAGACAATGAGCCAAGGGAAGGGAACAGTCAGAGTTGATAAACGGCCAAGTCAGAATGTGACGGATTGAAGATGTAGGAACAGAAAATGCAGTTATGAGTGCAGCTTTCCAGAAAGCGCGGCGGTCTCAGTGCTTCCCCTCCCCTGCCCTCAGCTAGGGGAGAAAGGCTCTGGAACTCTGGGTCTTTCAGGAGCCAGGGCAGGGCTGGGGGTGGGGGTTAAAAGTGGAAACAGGTGAGGTGGGAACAGGGGGCTGGGGAGTGACGCTCAAGAGCGAGGAAAGTAGGTATGAATGAAGCATTCAGAAGTGCTCGGAAGACACACGAGGCAAGGCAAAAACGGTCTGTTAGCAGACTCTCAACACGGTGGGCATGGGAGGTGGGCGCATCTTCTAGGGTGTCGAGCTGCTTTGGAGAAGTTTGGAGGTGAAAAGAGAGAAGGAAACACGATGAGAGCTCAAGGGGCAGTTTTTATGAGGATAATCCGCTCTCCTTCCTCCCCTTCTGTCCTCCTCCACCTTCCTTCCGTCTTGTCTCCCTCCCACTCTCTTTCCTCTAAGGCTGGAAGAGATATTTGCAGGCTGATGAGGAGAAGCCAGAGAAGGAGGATGGATGTGGTGGGAGAGTAACTGACAAAACTTGAGAGAGAGAGAGAGAGAGAGAGAGAGAGAAGGCAAGATGGCGGGAAAGCCCACAGGTGTTTCAACTAAAGCAGTGCTGCCGTATTTGGACTCAGCAGAGGCGTCAGGGACCCGCTGGGAGGGAGGACAGGTACAGAATGCTGGGCGAATGGCTTTTGTTCTTCCCTGCGTTGTCCTCATGCTCCCGGCTGAATTGGAAGGGGTTCGGGAGTAATGTCTGTATGTATCTGAATCTTCCAGGCCTTCCCTTGTCACTCAGAGATGCCAAATGCATCTCACATCTAAGTATGAAAACACCTTGAGCCAGGAACACATATTACCTTGGCTGGAAATGATCCAAAAAAGTGTTTAATTGGCTTGGACCAAAGTCCACTCTTCGGGCTACCGAATATCCATTTTCTTGGCCTCACCAGATGAGATGTTCCCCCCATCCATGGGTCATAATGATCAGAAACCTGTACGGAGGCTGGAAACACCCCGAAAGGGTGGCAGGCACATGCAGCAGCCTTGTGGCACAAGCTTGGATCCTAGTAGTTTACTGGGTGGGAAACGAGGAGGCAGGGCCTGGGCACCCAGCCAGAATCTGATGGAAACATCACCCTCCCCCATTCACAAACATATGGGAGCTGCAGTGAGGATTCTGAGTTTGCCAGGACGGCCCATGGGAAGTTCTTTTCTTAGTTAATACTGTCACCACAGATGCCTTTGACCCTGGCTCTTCCAGACAATTAACCCACAGCCGGTGCCGGTGAACTGTTTTACATGTATCTTCCTGTCTTAACTGTAAATAACCCAATTTCAAAGGCAAATACTCCCGGCACCCTCCCACATACATGTCTCATTTTATACATCACATCTTGCCTTTTGTTCAAGACAGGGAAGTCGTCCTAGATACCAAAATAAGCCCCCTTCCCCAGGCAGGGGGCACCTGAGTGGCTCAGTCAGTTGAGCGTCTGACTTCGGCTCGGGTCATGATCTCATGGTTCATGAGTTTGGGCCCCACGTTGGGCTCTGTGCTCACAGTCTGGAGCCTGGAGCCTGGTTCGGATTCTGTCTGTCTGTCTGTCTCTCGCTCTCTGCCCCTCCCCCACCCATTGTCTCTTTCTCTCTCTCTCTCTCTCTCTCTCTCTCTTTCTCTCTCAAAAATAAAAAAGAACATTAAAAGTTTAAAAAAACAAAAAGAAGATTTCAGGAGGAACCCTGGGGTATTTTTTTCCAGATTACAACACACCCAGGATACTCCTTGATGGCGGGGATATGCATGGCAACGTCTCCCTCTGGGTGGACAGTGAGATTAAGGAATGGTGAGGCTGGAGGGAGTGAGGGATGCACAGACCAGGGTCCTAGAGGCAGCCTTCATACACTTAAGAGAGAGTACAGGGGACCCGGTGTCGTCATATTGGGACAAACACATCTCAAGAGATCCTGAAACAGCACACCTCCAGCATTTATCATTTGTCGCTTTTGATGGAGCCATCCGAAGTCTCAGGACAATTCTCCTCTTTTATGTTGAAATATTGGGGTTTTACAGCAGCTTCCCCTTCTCATGGAGCCCTTCCTTCTAACTGCTCAGACCAGCACACACTCTGCCAATAATACCTGTTGGATTTGGGGAGTAAAGGTAATTTTAAGGTAGCAAAAGTCAAGTATGGAGAAAACCCAACTCTATCAAGCTAAATGCAACTCCGCGGTCAGGTTTCTTCGAAAACCAAAGACACCATGCCTCTTGCCCCCAGCACGTTCTGTGCCCCTCCCATGATGCACTGCCTACCCCAGTGATCTTCTCCTCCTCTTTCCCTGGATGCTTCTCTGGGCCAGTCCTGCTGTCATGTGTCCACTTGGCAGCACACCTCTCTGTTGCAGGTACATAAGATTCACACTTATTTGTATCACTCTTTAATTAGTGTCCTCCTCTCCACGGGACTGTAAATCTTTATTGGGGCAGGGACAGCACGTTCTACTAACTGCTGTATCCCCAACACTTAGCATTTTCTCCCGAGGATTTTGTAAATCAAGTAGCCTCTGACTGCATCCTCTGGGTCTGGGAAACGGATGTCCTTTCCCCATTGACGAAACCCAAACTAGCCCCACAGGGTATGCCCTCCATGCCTCCTGGATCCCTCGACAGAACATCCTGACCTAGCCCCTTCCCTTAGATCCATCCTGCATCAGGATCTCCCGAGAGCTCTCTGCCATAACTTCAGGCTGAATCCACCCTTTCCCTGCTTCTGTGCGTTAATAGTTTTCTCTAACGATCTTCTCATCTGCGTGTGATACCATATTAGCGTCTGGAGAGTTTCTGAAGATTAGTGTTTATCCACATTCCTCTATACAGAAGATGGAAAAAAAAAACACAAGTCAAGGAAGTTGACTAACTTCACACCAGTTAGCAGCCCTGGTTTATGCTTTCTATCCCTCCATTTTGCAACACTTTGTGCTGTACCACTGTCTCAAGTCCCATGTTTTCATCTGGCATGCTCAATAACCTGATCCCAGAAGAAGGGAGTATAAAAATGATAAGGGTGCCTGGACGGCTCAGTCGGTTGGGCATTCAATTTTGGCTCAGGTCACAACCTCACGGTTTGTGAGTTTGAGCCCCGTGTCAGGGTCCACACTGACAGCTCAGAGCCTGGAGCCTGCTTCGGATTCTGTGTTTCCCTCTCTCTCTGCCCCTCCCCTGCTGGCACTGTGTGTCTCTCTCTCAAAAATAAATAAACATTAAACAAATTTTTTTAAAGAAAGAAACTTTTCCGCATGTGGGCATCTATGAAACTTCATTCCCTGGAGGAGTGTAAAGGCGTCGACATTCGGAAGTTGGCCCGGCGGTCAAGCACTATTGGAGAGGGAGGGGGAAGTCTGGGGGTAGGGGTGGGCCTCCCATCATGCTGAAGAAATCACTGATGAGCACGATCAAGCTTCACCTTCCAGGTCTGGTCTGACAAACTGAGATGCCTGGGTAGGGAATTTGATGTTGGTTTGGTTTTCTGAAATCCCCCGGAAGACAGAAGACTAAGCTGGGGGAAATCAGGCTGCTATGAAAAAAAAAAAACCAAAAACAAAACCAAGTCCATTCCCAGTCTAGGATTCTATGATGGAAAGTGCGTGTTCTACATCTAAGGGAGGAGACTTACCCGTGGCTACACAGAAGGGAGTTGGCAATAACAACCCGGGGCAGGTGTCTGTTTATTCCCCTTCTTCTGCAGACTAGGGCACTGAGTACCATTTAGCGTCCACATTTCCTATATCCCCGGGAGAGAGACTGGTACACCCAGAACTCTAGGCTGGGCTCATCCCAGAGGTTTTCTGACGGTGATGAAGATCCCACTCTGGTTGCCCGTGGCCCAGCTCTGACAAACAAGAGTCCGGAATACACACTGAGGGACCTGGACAGACAGAGCCTGGCGAGGGAGGAGGTGACAGTCTTCCAAACCAGAACCACAGCCTGGGGCGACAGAGACAGCAAGATGGCGGCATGTTTTCCCCGCCGGCACAGTCTATACTCCGTGGCGAGGACCTAGAACTGCATTTCCCAGGAGGGAGATCACAAGTAGAACATCCGTCTTTCTCTGGGATTCGTATCACATTTACATGTAAAGCTAGTGGGATGCTGAGCAGAAGGCAGAAGGAAAGCTGAAATATAAACAGCTAGACCAAGTCCACACAGTCCCTCGTTAGCTCAAGTCAAGGGCAAGTCTGGCTCCCTCACCGGTAGATCTTCCCATGAAGCTAGCGGTTCTCAAAGTGGCGTCCCCAGATCGGCAGCATCAGCATTACAGAACTCGTGAGAAGTGCAAACTCTTGGGCCCCTTCCCAGACTTCCCGACTGAGACGCTCCGAGGGTGGAGTGCAGCAAAACCCTCCGGGCGATCTTGACACAGCCCCAAGTTTGAGAACCACGGCACTAGGCCAATAATAGCAAACTATAACAGCAAATGCACAGCATTTCCTGTGTTCCAGGCGCTGTTTTAGGGGCTTCATAGACATCATTTCACTCAGTGCTCACGGCAACCCTATGCTGGAGGCACGCTGATAGCCTTTCCTTCTAAGAGGAGGAAACTGAGGCACAGAGAGGTCAGACTGTCCTGACAAGGGGCTCTGATCACCTCCTCCTCCCCTGGTAGTGAGGGAGGGGTCCCCACCCTACACAGAATGAGATGGCCAAGCACAGGACATCAGGCGCTAGACAGATGAGATCTGCAGCAGCTTATTAATCACATATGTCCGCAGCCAGCGGAGGGGGACACTGCATGCCATGAAGGGCCACTTGGGGGTCATACTCAGGGATAGAATGAACCAGAAGGAACAGTGAGAAGCAGTCTTTGTAAGGAAAAGAGGGTGAAGTGGCTCTTGAATCCTGACAAAGGATGCGAGCAGCCTGTTTGAATGTCTGTGCTGGCACGTTGGGGACCAGGGGCACCGTGGCTGGTCTGGCTGGCAGGAAGTGCACCCCGCCGTGGGGAGCATGTCTAAGGAGCGTTGAGAACTCAGGGCTCGAACTCTGGAGCCCTCTGAGGCTCAGAGAGGTCAGGGTAGCACACGGAATTTCAGGCCTTAAAACATACAAGGTCGGGGCGCCTGGGTGGCTCATTCAGATAAGTGTCCTACTTCAGCTTAGGTCATGAGCTCAGTTTGTGAGTTCGAGCCCTGTGTCGGGTTCTGTGCTGACAGCTTGGAGCCTGGAGCCTGCTACGAATTCTGTGTCTCCTTCTCTCTCTGCCCCTCTCCCAACTTGCACTCTGTCTCTTTCTCTCAAAAATAAATATTTAAAAAAATTTTAAAAATGCAGACAAGGTCACATGGTAGGAGGTGAAAGAGTCAGGATTTGAACCCAAGCCCATCTGTTCTAGAGGCCCCATCACCTTTCATCAAACCAAATCCCTCTTGGGCCCACGTGGACTTGGTAAAGCATCGGCTATATCAGGGAGGCTGTGGGTATTAAGGTCAAAGGTCTTCCTCCGCCAAGTCACATGTTCCCTCATGCGGTGACTGCACTTCCTTCTCAACCCCTCCACGCACCCGGCTGCAAACCAGGAAGGGCATAAACACTGTCCACCATGCACACAAAACATTCGATCCCTCAGCAAACAGCACCGACTCCTTTCGACAGGACCGTGCTGAGCACCAGGTGTTCAAAGGCAATGTCAAAACAGTGGAGCCTGAGAAACTTCCAGCTGGGAAGCAGTAACCAAAACACAAATGGGAGCATGGGAAAAAACTGCAAAGGGCTTAAATCCAGTTTAGACCAGCCATGCACCCTGTGGGCTCTGGTGAGTCAGTAGAGGCCCTAGTCGGGGGTGGATGAGGGCATCTGCCACTTTAGGAAGACGATTCTGGGGACAGAGTGTGGACAAAGCTAGGAAGAGGGTGGGTTTCTGGAAAGGCTTCCAGACAAAAGGCTGTGGACAGCGTAGCCTCTGCGGAGTAGAGTAGATCAGATGCAGGGTCACGGACTCCCAGGGTGCCGGCCAAACAGGGACCAAAGCCGGGCCACAGAAGGCACACTTGAAAAAGTCCCGTAGCTGGGCAAGCATTCTCCTGTCGGCCGCCGGTCCACACCCCCCGTTGTCTTCACTAGCTGGCTTGCCTAGTTTCTGTGAACTGCCTGGTTCACTGAGGCTCTATATTTGTGACCCTGGACAGATTTTTCTTTATTTTTCTTTTTTTAAAGTTTATTTATTTATTTTGAGAGAGAAAGACAGAGAGACAGGGAGAGCGCGCACGTGCACACACGCATGTGAGTGGGGGATGGGCAGAGAAACAGAGAGAGAGAGAGAGAGAGAGAGAGAGAGAGAGAGAGAGAGAGAGAGAATCCCAAGCAGGTTCCACACCATGAGCCTGATATAGGGCTCAAACCCATGAACCACGAGATCATGACCTAAACCCAAACCAGGAGTCAGATGCTTAACCGACGGAGCCAGCCAGGTGCCCCAAGACAGATTTTTCTTTAATATGTAAGATTTGATGACAGAATGAATCGTGCGGAAGACAGGAATGGGCGAGTAAGGGAAGAAAAGGATTAAGGGTAATAGATTTCTCCTTTTAAAGGGGAAAAGGCCTTCTTAAATTTTTACTTATTTATCTGTTTATTTATTTATGTTTATTTTTGAGAGAGACAAAGAAAGAAAGTGCAGAGGAGGGGGCAGAGAGAGAAAGAGACGGAGGATCTGGAGTGAGCTCCATCCTGACAGCACAGAGCTCCATCCTGACAGCACAGAGCCCGACACAGGGCTCGAACCCATGAACTGTGAGATCATGACCTGAGCCGAAGTCAGACACTGAACCGACTGAGCCACCCAGGCTCCCCAGAAAATCCTTTTTCTTTTTAATTGAAGTAGAGTGGACACACAATGTATCACAGAAAACGCCCCTTGAGGTAGACACACATTGCTCGGTCTGGATGGACGGAAAAGGCGCACAGAAGGAGAAGGAATGACAGGGGCCCACAAGTTCTGCCCCCCTGGGCTTGAGGGCGACCGCAGCGGTGTCACACGGGGCCAGTAGCAAAACACGGTCCTGCTCTGCAGACGTGAACCAGACCTCACGGCTTCCCACCCGCACAGCCCCAAGCCCAGGTGAGCCGCACAGGCGGGGGGTGCACAGGGGAAAGGCAGTCTGCGGCTGGAAGGAAGCCCGAGGGGCTCCATGGTCAGGCCTCCAGCTGGTAGCACCAGCCTGCCGAGATCTGGGTCTCTATCGACATCCAGCTTGTGCCTGGGACTCCTGCAGCCGTCCGAGGGCGCCCTCGCCCACCACGGGGCAGTGAGAAGGCACCTTACAGGTGCCGGCAACCGGGAACCGGGTCCTGGCACCTCCTCCCGCCTCGAGAGCGGACATTCAGAAGTGCATGCTCAGCACAGCTGTGTGGTTCAGGGGTACAAACCACCCATAAGGAAAAGGGCTTGCTCCAGAGAACAGAGAACCGAGGGGAGCAGACCGGCCCCCAGAAAGCCAGTGAGTGGGGGTGCAGTGTGGATCTAGAGTGTAAGGCCGCACAGTTACTTGTTTTCTATTTTGTCATGCAAATAAATGACTTAAGCTTTGATCGCCTAAGCACCCACTTCAAAGAAGAAGGCATCCACTTCAAAGATGTCACTCTCTAATAAACGCGTTCACCGACACAGGCTGATAAGGAGCTAGGCCACCTCCCCCACACGGAGGCTCCTTCGTTTTAGAGATCTTATCGGATGTTCATGACTGGCCTTGGGGGCCATTTGTCTTTCTCTTTCCAGGCTTCAAATTCCTGCTCTCATGTTTTAAATTCACCAATAAGGAGCGAGCCCACAAAGCCTTGGGCCCCACCTGTGACCCCAGTGAGAGCAGAACCCAGTGCACGGGCCCTGGCTCTCTTGTCTCTTGTGCGTAGCCTGCTCTCTGCGCCCCTCTCCCTAACCCCCATGGCCTCGCTTGTGGCTGCCACTGCGCTACCTAATCCCCAGGTCTTGTGACTCAGAAACACTTTTCCTAAAAGATTCCCCGTGGTAACTGCTGAAAGGCATCTTGGGCTCATAAGCATCGCCAAGACTCGTCCAGCCACAGACTGGTTATCCACAGGCTAGACCAGCGCACAACTGGACCCTTTTCTGTGGAGTCCCAGGTAATCGTTTGGCTAGTTTGGTTTCTGATAACGCCGCTCTCCTGACTAAAACCTTTGCTTCTCGTTGGTCACAAGATGAAACGCAAACTGGTCGGTGTGGTCCCTGAGGCCCTGGTGCCCTGTCCTCCCCCTAGGTCCCTGATTTCATTGCCAGACACCCTCTGCCCATCCTTCTCTACTCCAGCGAATGAGCCCCCTTTCTCATCCTGGTACAGGGGCTCCCGTGTGCTGTGTCCTTGCGCCTGCCCACCCCCCCAACCACCTCCTCACTTGGTCAACTTCTCTGCCTTCGAGGCTCTGTGTAACTTTCACTCCCTTAAGCACGTCCCTGCCATCAAGGCCTTCCTTTCTCTGCCTCTCTGTATCAGTTATCTGTTGCTTTGTGACAAGTCACCCCCAAAATCTGGTAGCTTAAAACCATAAACATTTATGACCTCACACAAATTCTGTGGAGGGGGGGTAGGGAAAGAAAGGCATTGGACACATCAACACCTACAACGGACACAATGGATGTTTTCCAAATTCTGAGGGAAGAGGATTTCTAACATAGAATGGAATTCTATATACAGTCAAGGCATTGGTCCAAAGTGAGGGTATAAGGGCGCCCAGGTAGCTCAATCAGTTAATCGTCTGACTTCAGCTCAGGTCATGACCTCACAGTTTGTGGGTTCAGGCCCTGCGTCAGGCTCTGTGCTGACAGCTAACTCAGAGCCTGGAGCCTGTCTTCAGATTCTGTGTCTCCCTCTCTCTCTGACCCTTCCCTGCTCATTCTGTCTCTCTCTGTCTCTCAAAAATAAATAAAAAACATTTAAAAATTTAAAAAAACAAAGTGAGGGTATAATGAAGACTTTTCAGATAAGTAGGGTATTGAAGAATTAACCACCAACACACTATGTGTTAATTATCTATTACTGGGTAATAAATTACCCACTTCCTGCATGTATTACCTCATAGCTCTGTGGGTCAAGAGCTCAAGAGTGGCTTAGCTGGGTGGCTCTGGCTCAGGGCCTCTCGTGAGGCTGCCGTCAACATGCTGGCGGGGCTGTGGTCATCTGAAGGCTAGGCTGGGTTGCAGGATCTGCTTTCAAGAGGGCGCCCTCCTACGGCTACTGGCTGGCGGCTGCAGGTTCTTACCACATGGTCTCTCCACAAGGCTGATCATGACGTGAAAGCTGGCTTTCCTCAGAGCAGGTGCTCCATGAGGGAAAGAGATCAACAGGACGACCAAGATGGAAACGATACGGACTTTCGATGACCTGGCTCCAGAGGAGCATACCAACACTGCTGCTTTTCCCTATTGGCTAGAAGCAGGTCCCTAAATCCGGCACTTCCCTTCCAAAGCAAGGAGAATTAGGCTCCGCCTCTTACAGGGAGGAATGTCAAAGAATTTATGGACATGTTTTAAAAACTACAACACCCTCCTACTACGTGAGGTCAGAATTCCCTGCTCAGTGGCTCGGCAGTCACACCACGCCATGCCTCCATCTCTTACTACCTGTCACAATGGCATGTAACTAATTATATGTGTGATTTGCAGGGTGCCGACTCTCTAAATTCAAGAACTGCTTGAGGGGTTCACGGACAGGTGCATGTTACATCTCTGGTGAATAGCACAGCATTTGGTACATAATAAGGGATCAACAAAGTTATGGGTTGAGTGAAAAAAAAATAAATGAATGAAGAACACATGCATGGGGAATAAAGAAGGGGGAGAAAGAAATAGGATACAGAAAATGACCATAAGAAAGAAGCAAGAATCGGGATGACTTTCGACTTTCATACAGTGCGAGGAAATGCAGTGAAATGTATCCAGAGCCGCATGCCAATCAGTCTCTGGGTCTTCTGATTGCAGCTTAGCGGCTCTGAGTTATGAGGAGGGAGCCCTGGGCTCGGCCTCAGGCAGGAGGAGACGCCTCAGATTGGCTCAGCTGGCCTCTGGCCACAACAGAAAACCTATTTTCCAATACATGAGTCAGAGGAGCCTGGAAGTCACATCTTGTTTATTAGACAAGGCTTCCCTCCTCCTCCTCCGGGTAGTAACGGACTTCACCTCTAATTGCTCCCATCAACAGCACCCAGGGAAGCCAGCCGGTGGGTATGCCCTGCCTCTTTCACTTTGGGTCACCCCATACGAATGGGGGCTTGTCTCTCTGCTCGTCTCCCAGCATCCAGATCCTTGGAAGTACACCCTCTCCACGAAGCCAGGCTGTCACCAACAATTAAGCAGCAGCCTGCGAGGTGGCCTCTGCAGGCAAAACTTTATACCTTCCCCTGGGGAAATGCCAGATGAGAGGGAGGGCAGGAGGCAGGGGTGGATGGTGGCAGCAAGGAAGGGAAGGAGAGGGCAGGATGGAGAACGTGTTAAAATAAGAGGCTGGGAAAACAGACCCCAGGCCCTGGAGAGCACCCAGGTGGGTCCAGGGAAAACCACACACATTGAAATCCAATGACATCACCACATCATACTCCACAGTGACCTGGCATTGATCGTGTGCAAGATAATGGCAGCGCTCAGTATATAAAAAGACATTACCCCCGCCCCCAGTTCGTGATTTTCAAAGTCACTTGGGGAAACAACACACATGCAGAGAAGGATAAATGGTAATATAATGCAAGATGGCTGACGCTGTAGGCCAAATGAGTGATTCACACAAGAGTTGTCAGGAGGGAGCTGTCCACAGGCTAAGGCAGTCCCGGAGAGTCCCCAGGGGAGCTGGGGCTGAGACTTCCTGACTTTCTGCAGAGCGTGGGTGAGAGCACTCCCAGAGAATTGTGTTTCCAGGAAGTGCCTGTGTACGAGTGTGTGCATTCGCACACTGCTCTGCTTTCCACGTGTAGCACGCTGGAACAGCTTGGTACAAAACAAGAATCTGCCCACCAGGAGTTTATGAGCTTGTGGAGGACGGAAGGGTCACGCGCCTCTGATTCAAAGCAGTGCATGAGACTATGTTACTGTGAATAATAATAAATAATAATGATGTGCCTGAGGAATACCAGTCTGGTCTACTGCTGGAGGCAAGAGGGAGCCCTTGCAGGGCTCAGTTTCCACATCTGTGGAATGGGATTGTATGAGTATTGAATAAGACAAGGAATAAGGTGATCACCAGCAGGTCGAGGGCACTTTCTCCTCCTTCCATTCCACCAAGGTGATTAGGCAGGAAGAAGGAAGCATTCGACGAGGGCTTTAAAGGGCGGGCTTCTGTTTATTCCAGGGAATATTGGAAGAAAGGGCCGGACAAAGGCTAATCGACTGTAGTATTCCTAATCACACCAGCAGTTCCATTTACTGAGCTCTCTGTAAGTGTCAGACAGTAGGTACACACTCGCCTCACCGAGTCCTCTGTGCTAACTCATGAGATGCAACCACCGCTGTCCAGATCTACGCCGTGGAGACAACCTTACCGGCGTCAAGGGTCCAGCCTGGGCTAGCAGGTGGCAGAGTCACCTGCTCCCAGGTATATGCTCACAACCACTTGTTAATGCCGCCTCTGGGGGAGCTTCATGCTGGGGGCACCGGCAAAGGAGGCTGGAGGGAGAGTCTCCAAGGGCTGGAAGCCTGGATGAAGGGGTTTGCTGCTTTATGCCACACGGTATTCCCGAAGCACTAGGGCCTCCGTCCGCTGTGGCCCCTGCTTGAGAACCCCGAGTTCAGCACGTCACTCGGGCTGTGGCACAGGCAAAAGTTTCCTGACACCTGGGCCCGTAGACTGGGATAGGACCCCAGGCTCCAGCCAGCCTAGGGCTTGGCAGGTGACCCCACGGGTCTGTGCACTAGCAACTTAGGACCACGAACCCACCCAGAATCTGCAGCTCCTGCTTGGACGTGACCTCTCAGGCAGAGAAAAGGGACACACTCAGGAGGTGCAAAGAAGCCACCTCGGGGGCTGCCGGGGGGCCGCATGGACTGTGGACCTCTGGGCAATTTTCACATGCCACTTCCTGCACCGGGTGAAGGGTTTAAAGGGTTTAAAAGGTAGAAGCAAGCCCCACAAAGGAGGCGTAAGGTTACTTCCATTATCACCTCTCAATTGCTTGGAAACAGACCCACTGATAGCTGAGCCCCTCCCCAGCCAGGTCCTCAGCTCCCGGAAGGCACATCTCATCTGATTTCTCGACTTTACATCTCCACACTGGCACAGAGCAGACCCCTGATTGATATTTGGTAGAAGAAAGGGGGTCTTACTTCACCCTCTGGGCCTTACTCTTCTGTAATGGCTTTGGAGGGAGCTGATGGCAGCTGTCTGGATGGGGATGATTCACCTGGGGTCCAGACAATCCTGTTGTCCCTGGGCTGGATGCCCTTCTGATACCACTCATCAATCCTACTTCATTTAACCAACTTTCAATGAGAAATGAGTTCTTATAGACAAATGCCCCCATTTCATAACAGAGCCATTGTGCCTGTTTCTTTATATATAGATATTTTAATTTGAGAGAGAGCGAGAGCGAGAGAGAGAGAGAGTGTGAGTGTGTGTGTGTGTGTGTGTGTGTGTGAGTAGGGAAGAGTGGCAGAGGGAGGGGCAGAGAGAGCATCTTAAGCAGGCTCCACACTCACAGTGGAACCGGATGGGGGGCTCGATCCCACAACCCTGGGATCATGACCCGAGCTGAAATCAAGAGATGGATGCTTAATTGACTGAGCCACCCAGGTGCCCCCCCCCTCACTGTATTTGTTTCTATGTTTCTTTGTAAACATTGTCTGGATACCATCCCCACTTGAGTATAAAGTCCTAGGAATCTGGAACTACAGCCTATTCTTTCCCTCCAGTCCTGCACAGAGCTCTGCCCAGTGGCCACCATTCTGGAAAGAGCTGGCTTCGCAGGCCTGGCAACCTAAGGACCCACAGGAAGACACACATCCCTTGTTGGGAGGGTACATCCCCCTTCCCCCCTCCCCCCTCCCCCCTCCCCCCTCCCCCAGCCCAGGCAAGGGCGTGGGGCCAGACTTAGCATCTGGAACCTAGAGATGGAAATAATCTATTACAAAGACACCTGAACAAGTTAATTGCAACCGTAAGACTGAAAAAGGAACGGTTAATCACACAAGAAGATAATGTGCTTTGAAGCAGCTGAAGAGCATTTGCTGATGAGGGACGCCGAGTGGTTGGTACAGTGACAAGAACACGCTGCATCAAGAGGCCTCCTTCTGGACCCATCTCTGCCATCACCTAGCTGTGGAAGCTTGGACAAGAAATGCAGTTTCCTGGTCTACAAGGTGGGCATGTTAAAGGTAAACTAAATAATTCCCAAAGTCCCTTTTATACGATGAACCTTACTACTCTCTCATACAGAAGTACAGCGACCAACACAAAGTCAGCCTCCTGTATGTGTAACTGTTTTGCTACTAATGGAAGAGGCATTGTGGGTTTGGGGTGGGGAGCCGGTTCTCGTATGCTCGGTATCCTTCCCCCCCCCCACTTTTGGTGGCAGCACCTTGCCTTTCTTTGAGGGCCCCCAGCTCTATTCCATGTGGTCTTGATGGGACTAGTGAACAAGCCCACTGCACCCCTACCTCCAGAATGCACGTGAACCCTAGCCTGTCCTAACCAACTGCGCCAACCTGGCAGGCATCCTGGTGGTGCGTGCAGTTGGCCACATAAAATGCCTGATGTTCTGTTTGTCATATGTGCTGTCGGGACCCTGTGGACGGCGCGTTCACATTCAAGAGAGCATAAGTCCCGGCTGGTGCTCCCTCCCTCCCCTGATCGGTGAGGCACAGCCTCACGCCCTGCTCAGCACATCACCTACTCAGTTTGCTCTGGGGAATGTCGGATGGACTCCCAGGTCAAGTTGACGCCCCAAGAGTGGAGACCAGGAGAAGTGGCACAGTGCTGCCTTGCACCGAACCACTCTGGCCGCTGGTCCTTCAAAGCACGGAAATGGGGAGATGCGCCTGTTCTGGTTTCAGATTCCTCAGACCTTTGAAAGCTTGAAACTTCGGAACTTGAAAACCTCCTTCAGTCGTCCTCTGGCTTAAAGTGCTGCTGTTGGGATGTTTGTGTCCTTCTCACTTGGAACGAGGTCCCCCTTTCTGCAAGCTCTGATGATGGCACCCTAGACTCTTGTGATGGTGCCTCCTGGCAAGGGGAGCACCATTGATGGGGTCGGCACTCAGAATTCCTTTCCCGTCTGCAAAGTCTACTTCAGTCTGGGGAAAGCTGTGTTTGGCCACTTTGGCTCTTTTGGAAACTCCACTTTCTCTTTCTGAAATGCTGATTAGTCAGTAGCTGGTCCCACTGGATTCACCTCATTTTCTTATCTTCCTTTCTCACGTTATGTGGTGTTCTGCCTTTTATTCTATTTTCTTAGACATTTCTTCGTCTTGCTCTTTGAGCCTTTGTACTCTTTAAATCTAGGTTTCCTGTTTTTAATTTCCAAGAGCTCCTTTGTCATCAGATCATCCCTTTTTATTAGTGACTGCGTCCTCTTCTTCTCCCTCTGAGGATATTAATCACTGTGTTTTGTTTTGTTTTCATGTCTTCTTGTGATCGCTGCATTGTTTCTGTTGTCTCCAAATTAGCTTTCGGACCTTATCTCTCAGAAGGAAGGCATTCCTCAGAAGTCTGAGTAACTGTGGCTGTCCAAGTCGTATTTCATGCAAGGCCAGAAAAATCTCACTGGATGGAGGCCCAGGTCGGATGGGGCTTGTTGGGCCCTGGATGAAATCCCAGGGGGCTATGCGGTGGCAACATCTTCTCGGTAGACAGACTCCCCAGTATCAGTGTCTGGAGATCATTTGCCTAAGACTCTTCAGTTTCCCCATCAAAGAGTCCTCCCCTTTCCTCCCCGGAGGCCACGCTCTTGGTTTCATTATCCCCTATATCAACTGGAATCATCTTCTTTATTTTCTCCGGGCCTATCAAGCCAGTGCCTCTCTGAACTCACTTCTATAGATAATAAACGTGTCTCTGGCCCCACTACACTTGTCCAGTTGTTGGATGTGTGATAAAGATCTAACTACTCCTGGGCGCCTGGGTGGCTCCGTTGGCTGAGCGTACGACTTCAGCTCAGGTCATGATCTCACAGTTCATGAGTTCGAGCCCCACAACGGGCTTTCTGCTGTCAGCACGGAGCCTGCTTGGGATCCTCTGTCCCTCCCCTGTACGCCCGTGCTCTTTCTCTGTTTCCCAAAAATAAATAGATATTTTTAAAAATGAAAAAAAAAAGTCTAACTACTCCTGATACAGATCACCACTAAGCACCCTGTTGGCCAACCCATCCTGTCCCCACTCTACTCCCAGGATTGGTGAGGCTTCCGGGATTCAGGTAGCACATTTCATCTGGTTTCTTAGAGGCGAGCACTTAGGTCTTTCTCCATTTGGAGCCAGTCAATTAGCACTTTCTCCTCCGTTTTCCATTTCCCAACATCTGTTCGCCACTCCAGATCTCTGTCCCTCTAGGTACCCATTTTTAAGTCCTTACTGTCATTTTAGTGGGATTTAGGGAAGGAGCAGAAATGCATGTGCTAAATCTGCCACATTTAAAGGAAGTCAGCTTAATTCTAAGCCTCTGTTTTATTGTTTTCATATTTAAATTAAAAAAAAACACCGATAATAATCATCACTGAATACTATAGTAAGAAAATGTCTTTCCTGATTCTAAATTAGTACTGGTTAATCTATTCAAGCCAAACATATGTCTATTCTGTTCCCCGGCAGTTCCACCCATAGATATATACACAAGAAAAATGAATATGCATGTCCACAAAAATACATGTATAAAACGTTCAGTGTGGCTTTTCTTTTAATAGTTCCAAACTGGAAACTCCCAAGTATCTACCCACAGCAGAACGGCTATGCTGTGGCACATAAATACAATGGTATACTACATAGTGAAAAAATAAATGCTTTTAATTCATCAATGAATGGGACACAGGCATGGATGAATCTCAAAGCAAAAGAAACCAGATAAAAGAAGAGAACATGCAGGATGATCCATTAAATGATATTCAAGAATGGGGAGAACCCATCTGTGGGTAACATAACTTAGAATAGTAGTTATCTCTTAGAGGAAGTTACTGACTGCGCAAAACTACGAGGAAGCCTTCTGTGTGGCTAGAAATGTCTTGGGTCCTGATCTCAATAGTGGTTACAGGGATGTGCACATACATAAAAACTCTTCGAGCTGTATATCTGAGGTGCATTTACTGGACATACGTTATAACTTGACTTTAAAAGGAGAAAAAAATAGGGGCGCGTGGGTGGCTGAGGTGGTGAGGTGTCTGACTTCGGCTCGGGTCATAACCTCACGGTTCATGAGTTCGAGTCCCATTTTGGGCTCTGTGCTGACAGCTCAGAGCCCAGAGCCTATTTTGGATTCTGTGTCTCTCCCTCTCCCCGCCCCTCCCTTGCTCACACTCTGTGTCTCTCTCAAAAATAAATAAACATTAAAAAATTAAAAAATAAAGGGAGAAAAAATGAAATATCACTGATAATCATTTTAAAGCTTTGTGGGAAAAGATTTCTGGGGAGAAAAATTAAGGCGATGTGATGCGTTCAGAAACCTCCCTGGATCGCAGAGGTGAGGGAGGGGCTGGCATCTTGTGCATCACAGGTGTAGCCATTGAGATGCTGTGATGGAATCAGAGCTCCACCTCCTTGCCCCTCCCATTCTGGCAAGTCACCCTTTCTCTGAGTTCCTCTTAAACCAGAGGGTGACCCACATTACCTCTGCGGTCCATCTCAATTCCAAAATTCTTTGACCACTAAGAAAAAGTGGGGATTGTTTTTTTTTCTTAAGCAAAAGATAGTCTATCTCTTTCCTCCTTTTCAACAAGACACAGGATTCCTTTGCTTTTACTCTCACCACCAACCGGATGAGCTCTCGAGGGTCAGAGACCACATCACTCATGTGTTTTGTACTCAACGATCTCAGTGAGAAGAATACAGCAGGCGCTGTTAAGATGAAAAAATCTTATTTTGCCATAAAATATATTGGATCTAAAGCAATGAAACTGCATCCCCAATAAAAGGCCTATCAGCAAAGCTGTCTAACAATACAAGGCTTTGGAGAGAGTTACTATTTCTCCCAGCCAACTTAGTGCACCACTGAATCCATTGCCTTCACCCCAAACTTGGCCTTGGTAGAAACTGACACTGTATTTCCTTTGGCCAGAATAAGAAAAACTACACATATTATGTTTGGAGAGAAAGCTACCCTCCAAGGTTATCTCATTCTAACCAGAGATCATCTGTGAGGGGGGGAAGTATCTGGGCAGTCAATTCGATGGGCTGGCAGCCTTTCTCCCTCCCCCCTCCCTCTTTCTCTGTGTAGATCTTCCCCCAGAGTCAACCTTAAGAATCATCACCACTGTATCCTAGACATCTGGCTTGCTATTTGAAGTCAGAGTAACAACAAAAAGTAATATGAACTTGAATGATGTAGAATCTAGAGTCTAGGGTTGGATACATCTACTACAGAGATGCCTAAGCAATTGAACTGCAAGTGTAAGGTTAACAAAGGACCAGTTAGCCTCACGTGGAGACAATGTACTTTCAAGCAACTGAAAAGTACTTCCCGACGAGAGAGTCAGAGTGATCGGTGCAGCAGCAGGGACATGATAAATGCATCAGGAGACCTGCTTCTGGTCTCCCTCTACCGTTACCCAGCTGTGGAATGCTGAACAAGTCATCTGGCTTCTTGATCTGCAAAGTGGGCATGTTAGGGTAAATGAAATCATTTCCAAAGTCGCTTTTATATGATGAGCTTTACTACTATCAGATACATAGAGAAAAATTGCAAAGATAAATGCAAAGTCTGTTCTTGTAACTCTCTCCATGTCTGAAACTATTTGACACTATGTAAAGAGGCAATGTGTTCTGGAAGGACTCACTTTTCATATGCTCAGAATGCCTACCCCTTCTCTTTGGAGACAGCGCTCTACTTTTCTTTGAGAATGGCCTCCCAGCCCCCACCCCCTAGTAGACTAGGTCATTCAGATTTTTCTCTTCCAGAATTGAATCTTGAGCTGAGGGACACAGAGGCAGAAAATGGCTCTTCTTGGTGTCAGCCCTTACAAAGGGTGCCTGTTAGCTCATATCTATCATTGCAAATTTTGGGATGCCTCGCTATGGTCCTCCAAGGCCTGGTGATCCATTTTCCCTTCGATTGTCTGAGTTATTCCTTGTGCTTCTGATAATCTCCTTGAGGTGATTAAGCTGGCCAGAGCTGACCTCTGTTGCTTGCAACTAGACAATTCTAACTGACACAAAACACTTTTCTGATCCCTTGTGGGACCTTACTTTGTTCTTTGAATTAATAAAACTTAATTCATTTTAAAGTAGTCTAAAAAACTAGATTTTTAAAAAATCCAATAAGACATACCTTTTTCCTAGCTAGAATAAGCAGAGCTATTGCACATTGAGAGCCATAATCTTATTATTATTATTTTTGCTATTGTAGACTGTACTAGATAGATTAACTTGGTAAAACAGCATAGTCCTTTATCATGCTGGACCTGAACTAAGGTCAACTGCATTCAAGCATCAAACTCTGGGACTAGTTCTGTCCCTCCTATGATCATGGATATACCAGAATCCTGGGCAACCCCTGTCAGCATCCAATCCACCCAGCATTTCCTGGATAGGGAAGCAGAAGCTGACCATCCAGCCAAAGCCCATGATCCACTGGGAATACTTCTTCAAGGAAAACAATGAGCTTCTTTTTAACAGGTGGTCTAAAGGTATGCCACTGCTAAGACTTCAGTCATTACTCTCAAAAGAGTCAAATGCCTCCAGAGTAGGTTGGAGTGGGACAGAGGGAGGCTCAAATAAAGACACTTACTCCTCACTTACAATGGCTAAAGCCAATCTCCCTAATAATGTGGCTCTGGGAACCAACATTTAAAACTTATCACTAATAGTGCTACTTATTGATGGTTGGGAGAGGCTTTGAGGATGACTTTCTTGAAAGAGAAGAGCAAGATATCTAATACTAGAATAGAACTGTTGCTAAGAAAAATAGCTGACATCACTCTCTTGTTCTGAAACGGGGTTGTCTGATACTAGCCACATGTGGCTATTTAAGTTTAAATTAATTAAAATTTAACAGGATTGCATAGCCACATATCCAATATGGTAGCTGGTGGTTACATATGAGACAGGTCATATACTGAATATTTCCATCATCATAGAAAATTCTATGGATCTACTGATCTACAAAGGTGTCTAATGCTTAAGGGCTTAATGGGGAGTAATCCCTCCAAAATGGTGCTGCCCCCCCCAATGGTCCCATGGAAAGTGAGGTAGGCAAGGAGGACCACAGCGTCAAGGATCCCCTCAGAGAGAGCCATCAAAGTGTGCCCTGAGGAGGAGGCAACTTTTCTGTACTCAGGCTAAGTGAAAGTCCACTCCAAGGAATAAGCTTGCCAAGCTTGGCGTCCTTCCCTGTAGGACTGCTCTCTGACCATCTCCTGCCAAGAGTCCCAAGGGGGAGAAGGCGGATGGAAGAATTCTAGTGGCTGACTGAGGAGACGGGACTACTCTGGAAGTAGCCTGCATTTCCAAAGGACAAAGGGCCAACTTGATATTTGGGAAGATGACAAGATACAATGTCTAAAGGTACTCCCTTCAGAGGCCCATCTATAAGGGTAAATGACACTTCTCATGGGATTTATGCAGAGAGGGGATGAGAGGGAACCTCTAAGTGATCTACAAGGGACCCTACCTATATAAATGGACGCTCCCATTGGATGCTTGGAAAAGCCCTCAAAACTCCATGAGACAAAGGGTCCACACTTGAGAATCTGCCACTTTGAGAACACAACACTCAATTACAACTGTAATCTTTAGGGAAGATTGTTCGGCAAGACCATCGACTATACCCCACCTTTTCTTTCTGTCTTCCTTCAGTTCCTTGGCATGGCTGAGCCATCTCCAGCAAGATGAGCGAAATAAAAGGGTAAAAAAGACAGACCACCCACCTCTGACCCACTGCGGGCTTCCGAGGCTAATCAGATGAGGAGAGAAGGATGCTCATTACACTGAATGAGAGACTGAAGTTACCAGACTGATTCACCAGCATCAAACAGGACAAGGACAAGTGCGCATCCACCTGAAACTTGCTAGAAATTTAGATGTCTGCCCATGAAATCACCCTGGGGCAGGAAGGGAGAACCAACAGAGCAGTTAGATACAATGATAAACCAGAATATAACGCTGTTCTGTGATTCGCCTTACAACCTTAGAAGGTTCTAGAAGGAATGTATGAGAAAAGTGCAGCCCAGGTAGGACTACGGGGATGCAAACAGCCCATGAGGAGGCAACGGTAAGAGCACGAAATTAACAATGTGGAGCTTTGGATCGTGGACTACCGGCCACAGGAGCGCCATGGGCCATGGGTAATTGCTCCATTTTCTGCAGAGGGAATGGAGGCTCACAGAAGTTCAATAACTTGCCCAAAGACTGTAGTGAGCGGGTGAGCCAGGATTCAAACCCAGGAGGGCTCTTAACCACCATTCCGCTGCTTCTGCAAGGAGTGGTCTTGAATGGGGTGCCCTTTCCACGAGGTCACTCCGGCACATCACTGGTCCCCAGACTCTCTGACAGACCATGGTCTGGGCAGAGCAGAGACTCTTCCTGCCTTCCAATATCCATTCACCCCCTTTCCTTAGCAGGAGAACACTGTGAGCCTGAACTTTCCAGAAGGCAAAGCAAGAGTTTGAAGTTGTCCTCTGTACGGCCTGAGGGAGGGGTCATGACTGGAGTTCCAGTGGCTACCCTGACTGTGAGGTAACTCAAGGCCAAAGCCATATGCAAAGCAGAAAATGCAAAGGGACCTATGTCCCTAAATGTGTTTTGTAGTCGCCATATCTGTGCTGAACTGCCTGTCTCTGGACTTCTAAACAAGAGGACGTGTCATTGCTTCAGGTTTTCTGCACTTACAGCCAACCCCTCATTCCCACTGGGAAGGCAGAGAGCCCAGTGGTGAGGTTCCATACAGTGATCTTCAAATCCTAAGTGCTCTCCATCCAACGTCATCTGCCCACATTTCTGTGGGCTGAGAGAAGTTTCTAGAGGTGGGGGGTGCCCAGCTGTAGGGTGTATTCCCATCTCCATAAATGCAATCCTTGGACCAGACTTGAACTTGGGAATCCCTACACCTCTCATAGGAATGAACTCCCGGACACAGCTTTCTTTGATCGTTGGTGGCATCGAAGTTGTTATCTTAAACCTCTCTTAGCTATTTCTTTTGCTCTCCCTTCCCATTCCCATCCCGTGCAGAGGAGAGGAATAAAAGAAATTAGCCAGGCAAGAGTACATCCAATTCCCTTTCTTAATTAGAAGAAGCAAAGCATTTGAAAAGCTGTGACACAGTTACTTGAAGAAAACACTTTCAAATTATCCACAAGCACAAAGGGAACAGATTAAAGAGAGCAGCAGGGGTCGCAGAACACATTCCAGGCCAGTGGAAAAGGTGAGCCATGTTTGCAGAGGCACCTGCCAGTCACAGCGGGGGCCTTCCTAATCCCCTCGCTCACTGCTGGCCACGCGTGGAAGACGGGCTCGCGTGAAATAGAACGAGCCCAAAGTGTCAACAGCACAGCTGTGAAATCTATCATCCCAAACTAACACTCCAGAGTGCCTGATGGATTTGGGGGAAGCGTTCAAATAAATAATCATTTCCTGGTAGGAGATTAGATTTCATACACCACAGCCCAGCACAAGCTTACGTGGAGGAATAGGAAGAACAGAGTTCTTTTTCCAAAAGGAAAATGTACTTCGAGTCCCCACGAGTAAACAAGTAACTAGCTCCTTCCAAACCCTGCGGTCTGGGAAAGAAAGCAATTCGCTTGATTGAGAGCGTTTTCTGACTCCGAGGGTTCTTGAGAGGCGGTCGTGTAACACGGGAGGTAGGAATGCCCGACTGTGACAGATGCTGGGGTCTCTTTCCCCAGAAAGTGTCAAGAGCAGGCTGGCTAGGACAACATCCCTGCCTCTCGGGAAAAACTTTGACAACGTTATTCCATATGCTGTGCTAACATCTATTCTCCTACACCTTTCACTCATTCACTCTACTTCCGGCTTGGGAGGGAACCCAGGACAAACCCAGGCTCTTCTCCCCAGGGGGTCTTCCCAAGACCCACAGCAGCCGACACCTCCTCCATCCTCTTCTTCGCTTTGGCCTAGAAGGCCCGCTGATCTTGGATGCTGCTCCAGTCTTAGCTTCCAGCCAGGCATGCTGGGGCTGGGGGGGGGCAGGAAGGTGCCTGTCTGCAAGTCCAAGGCTGGGGGGCTCTCTTCTATCAGTAGATTCTCAGAGGAGGTACCCTGCCTTGTACTTCCCCTTGTCCAAGGGACAGCACACCCAGCATGAGCCCTGGGAGGAACGGCCTCACCGGGCTGACTCAGACTCCAGCACGACCTCGCATCTTGCAGGGCAGAAGTGAGCAGCAAATACCTCAATCAATATGTGATTGAATGAACAACTAAGCTCCTCTTCTCTTTTTTTAAATGTTTACTTATTTATTTTGAGAGAGAGAGAGAAAGGGAGAGAGAGAATCCCAAGCAGGCTCTGCACGGTCAGCATAGAGCCCGATGCAGGGCTCGATCTCACAAACTGAGAAATCATGACCTGAGCCAAAATTAAGAGTCAGACGTTCAACCGACAGAGGCACCCAGGCACCCCCATTTAAGCTACTTATTGAATTAAAGCCCAAATTCACTTCCTTCCTCTTGAATACACCTTTCTCACCTGTTTGGGGATGGGGAATCTACTTCCAGGACTATACTTAGGTCCCTGTTTCTGTTCATTTTCACCTTGTGAGAGAGCATCAGAATTCCAGCATGTGGAGATCTTCTGGTTTGATGATTTAATCATCCCCCAAAATACCTGCCCCTCCCAGCTTCAGGTCAGCTATGGGCTAACTGTCAGGCCATCAATAGGCTGGTCTGAGTGATTAATTAAATGATATTCTGAGTTTTTAAGAGGCAGGTTAAACATGTTTGGTCTTCCTGGAAGGAGGGTATTATGGGTGGAATCATGTCACCTGCCCCCCCAACCCCCATTCACAGGTTGAGGTCTTAACACCCACTGCATTAGAACGTGATCTTGTTTGGAAATACAGCTGTTGCATGTGTAACTACTCAGGAGGAGGTCATCCCGGAGTAGGGCGGGCCCCTTAACCAACATGACTGGTGTCCTTATGTACCAGACACGCACAGAGGGAAGACGTCATGAGTCACAGGGACAAGACAGCCATCTGTAAGCACAGGAGAGAGGCATGGATGGATCCTTCCCTCCCAGCCTCAGAGGGAGCCAACCCTGCTGACGCCTTGACTTTGGATTTCTAGCCCCCAGAACAGTGAGGCGATACTTTTCTGTTCTCTAAGCTACCCAGCCTGTGGTCATTTGCTCAGATGCCCTGGGTCCCTCTCAGCTCTGCATGTCTTCCTTTCCTATCCCACCTCCCTGCTCACCAGGGACTGACTCTATAAGGCCCTCCCCCATTCAGATGGGAACGGAACCAACCCCAATAAGGAGGAAGGTCAGACGCTGCCTGCAGGTGTCCATCTGGATTTTGAGTCTAGAAATCTAAAGCCAGTGTGGAGCAGAATGGGAAGTGCTGGTGTAGGGGGAGTCCAGAGCTCTGGGGTCACCAGCAGGGGCCACTGAGGTGCACCAGGCAGGTGGGATCAAGTAATGCTCCCCAAGGAGATGACGCTTGAGCTGGGCACTGAAGGTTGAGTGGAAGTCGGCCATGTGAAAAAGTGGGCCAGAAATGGGGGCGGGGGAGGCAGAGGGAAGGGGAGGAGGCAGAGGAGGGTGGGGTTGTGGCTGCCCCGGGACACACCAGAGCATGGAGATCCCCGAGCAGCACATTTGCTAGGGCCAGTGAGGGACTGAGGGAGCATCAGATCATTGAATGGGAGGCGGGGATCATGGGCAAAATCCTGAAAAGACGGCTTCAGCACCACATTGGAAGTCAAGACAAAATAGTATGTTGTCTCTGGAGGGATATTTTAGCCAAGAACCACCCACTTCTGGGGTTCCAGAGAGACCCAGGCCCCTCTCTCCCCTTCCCATGTATCAAAATCCTATGCATCTTTTACTGGCGAACTACCCTAGTGTGCCCTTCCTCTCCAGCTCCCCACCCTACTCGCATCCCGGACCCAGAGCGAACTGGTGCCTCCTCTCTGCTCCTGGTGCCCTTTCTCTAGGTCACTAGTGCAACAGATCATCCCCCCCCCCCAGTAAGTGTGTTTCAACCCCCCTCACTCGGTTGAGTGACCTTCCCGCATCTCCACAGAGCACTTAAACCATCCCAAGATCTCAGGAAAGGGGCAGGACCGAGTGTGTTACGGAAAGTCACTGAGTGGCACAGAAGTTCTCAATGAGGTCGGGGGATGGCACAGAGAAACAGATCAGGGGGACTCATAAAACTGGTAATATTGCTCAAGAGAAACACACAGACAGGAGGTGGGGGGGAAAGGAGATGCACTGAGGATGCGTTTCTTAACAAGTAGGAAAAGGTTTAAGTCCTTAGAAAGCTAGAGGACACATGCTCACAGGTGATTCTTCAAGCTCCCAGCAGGAGCTAAAATTGCCACCACCGATAAATGAAAGCCCTTTACCAGTGCCTCAAACACCCCAGAGTGGAGGGAGCATTTTGGGGTGCCACTGAGTGGACCCCCCAACTCTGCAGTCCACTGACGCGAGAACAGACGTGAACTTCTGTAGCTTCAACGGGAATCCCTGGAGGATGACCCCACAAAGGAATTTTTTCTTCTGAATTATGAACACCAGAGTTAAGAGGAAGATGTCTGGGTTTATGGATTCCTACCATGTGAAACATGCAAATGTTCCAGAGACGGAGGACAGAAAGGGCCATTGCTGCTGCGAATTTCCAAAAAGACACTCCCGATGCCACCAAAAGAGAGAAGCTGGGGAAATAAATGAGAACTCAAAATTCAAAAAAGCCAAGTGGTGTAATAGAGAGAGGGGCGGGCTCCTGGGATCCACACATCTGAAGGAAAAAAAATGCACATTAAAATGGCCACTTAATTCTGTCTATGTCAGAAAGCACTCGCTGATGTAAAAAAAATAAAATAAAATAAAGAAAGCAAAACTCAGCCCTGTTTGTCAACTCAGGTACTAACTCGGCTGTGTCTCAGACAACAAATTGATATTTGTCTAAAACACACACAGAAAAGAAGATACTTTTCTTCCAGTTGTCAGAGCAAAAATCCTTTACTCTTCTGTCCAGCACCTGGAAGAAAAACAAGGGAATTTGTGGCTTGGTTTCCTTGACAACCTTATCTTCACTCCAGGCACCGTTTCCTGTCTCTAAGCAACAGGACACTCTTCAGGGGCACCAGAAGGTAAAACCTAGAGCTTATCCCGAGCCCCTGGGGACCAGGCAAATCAGGGCGGAACGTGTCCCTGCTGGGGTGCAGCCCAAGGAGCTTGGAAAGGTGCATGGCCCCAAATACCTTCACTAAACCCCATACACAACCTGGCATTCCTCCCACTCCTCGGTGCCTAGAATTCTACCTCTCTGCTCTCCTCCACTGGATGTTTTCCTCTGCCCTCTGGAGGGGCCAGTGGCTCCGTGTGTCATGTGCCCCCACTCCTAACAGAAAAGCCCCACATGCCCTAGTGTGGAGAGGAGGCTGCCTTTTGAGAACAGGCACAGAAAGGAAAGCTAAGATACTTCCGGGACTTGCTAATTTTGTAAAGGAACGGCTTTGCCGGAGAAAAAGCATTTGATTAAAAGCGGATGCGAGAAAATGGCTATGCCGCTGTATTGACATTTAAGACTACTCTGTTTGCACCAGAAAACAGGAGTCAGAGATTTTTTTTCCCCCCACCAACACAACCCTGCCTCTTCCCTAACATCTTTGCACTGGGAAGCATTTCTGAGAATATTCTGCAGAGCAAATGAACAAACTATCTGGAAATGACAGCTCTGAACTTTAATCGGAGCAAGAGACGATGATGAATTCATAGCTCTGAGGCTCCGAGGAAATGGGGGTGTAGAAGGGACAGTGTGGACAAACAGTGCTTTTAACTACTGTACCCGGTAGTCAGGGAAACCACTGTCTCTCTGGTCCCTTTACCCCTCAGGCAGGCTCACGTCCATGGCCATAGTTTATTGTCCAGTCATCTGGGAGGCAGGGAGGTGGGGCCACAATGGTTCACCTTCCTTCACGGGTCTGGAAATCACAACCTGCTGAAGTTGTAATACATACAAACCACATGGCTATTTACACATGAAGATAAAAACTACAGATTCTGATTCCTAGCTCTTACTTATGCGAGAAAATGGAGAATTTGGCTAGTCTAAATTGCTATCATTCCAAGGCAATTTCCAAATTCCAAATCCCATGAGCTTTGAGTTATTCTCCTTTCTTCTTCTTTTTTTAAAAAGTTTATTTATTTTTGAAAGAGAGAGAGAATCCCAAGCAGGCTCTGAGCTGTCAGTGCAGAGCCCAATGCAAGGCTTGAACTCCTGAACTGTGAGATCATGACCTGTGTTGAAATCAAGAGTCAGATGCTTAACCAACTGAGCCACCCAAGCACCCCTGGATTATTTTCTAATTAAATTTTTTCGGTAGCCCATCAACAAGACGGATCTCTTTGAGATTCTCCTCCTTGCGCATTTTCCCTTGAGTAGAATTACTGACTAAAACAGGGTGATGGATTCCTTTTCAGGCCTCAGTTGAGCCCCATTTATAACAGCTGCTTGGCTCAAGCCGAGAGATCTAAGCTCTACAAGCTGTCAGTGGGGCTTAAGTCGTGGGCATGGGCCACCAAGATCAACAGCTCGGGGCCACTCCCAGGGTTAGGAAAAAGAAGTCATAGGGGAAGAAAGAGCTCAGGGACAGGAAGCTGGTACGTGCTGGTATTTTGTAGGACATTGGGCATGGCAAGATGTGGCACAAGATCCAAGGCAAAAGGAAACGGGGCCCAGCGTCTATGCCCAGTAGCTACCAATCACTGCATGAGTGCCCAGAGAGAGACTGGCTAGGACAGACCCTGCAGGAAGGTGATACCCTGCGCGCACGTAACATGCAAAAAGCACAGTCCAGGGAGCTGTCTGTTCTCCAAGGTGCTGAACCGCTGAAGGACGGGTGGATAGATAGACACGGCTTGGAAATCCAGGTGTGGGAGGAAACTCAAGTCCGACACAGCCCCCCTGGGGGTTTCCCACAGACGGACCTCCAGCTGCCACCCCCTTGCGTGTTCTGTGGAGCACAGCCTTCCTCTTCCCTTCCTCTCCCACAGCCCCGTGGGCGCTCACCACCCATAAATGCGTGTCTCCAGGTCCACAAGAAGATAGGAGCCCAAGGCCACGGAAGTTGTTTGAGTCAGGCCAGGACCCATCTCTGGGACTTACCACCCTGCAAAGGGGACACACCAGCTGCTCAGGGAACAGACCACCAAGTGCGTTTTACCTGCCATTTCACTCACTGTATTTAATCAAACAGAGGGAAGGAGAATGAGATTTTGATTTCAGAATTCCTCCTCGGTTAATTGTTATTTGCAGAACACAAGTAACATTTTAATTATTTTCAACTTCACGCCGTAACAGCTATCAGGGGAGTGGAGACAAAATAGAATAAGCAGGGGACTTATTAAATACATAATTAATGTGCGCTAAAATTAGCATATATGAATACGAATGAGCTGGGACTATTACACAGTTAGTACTTCCAGTATTATCGCCTGATTAATCCTGTTATCTGCTACGGCTTCCCAAGAATTGAGGCCACCCCAACAGGGGACAGGAACACATCAGCAGGTGAGATGTTCCTTGGAGGATTATCCTCCTAGCCAAGGCTCGGGGTATTTTTATAAATCAAAGTTTGGGAAAAGCTACAATTCTCTTTGCAGTGAGGCAAAAACACGTTGAGCGCTGGGCGAAGATCACTGCAAAGCCAACACGGATCACGTGGGACTCTGGACATGATGAGGTCTTTGAGATCCGGGACAGAAGCCACGGGCCAGTCTGCAGCAGCAACCTGTCCTCGGTGTGGCTTCTCTGGGTGGAGGAAGGGGTCTGGAGCTATTTCTCACGGCAGCCTTGGCCCAGGGTGGAGCTGCCTGGCCCAGCACAGCAGCGACCTTGCAGTTGGGGCAGAAAAGATGATCTGGCCGGCACACGAGGAAGGAGGTCAGTGCCGTGGCTCGAGATACTTATTAACTAGCAGGAAGGAAGAGAACAGCCTGGTATCAAGCCAGTGGCCTGGACCCTGCCCATGTGCCACCGCCTAGGGCATTCCTGGGGGTCCTCCATCCCCTCTGCTGTGCGTGGGATCACTGGCACCCAGTCAGTCCTCCAAGGCCTGGGTTTCAATCTCAAGCCTGCGAGAGGTAAATATTAGTGTTCCAATCGCACGGAGCCAAAAGAAGTGACGCCCTTGCTCCAAAGTCTTGAACTAACTGTTTTGACTTCCGGTGACAAAGGATTCGTTCTGCGCCGCATCATAAGACGTGTATGTATAAACGTTACCCCGTCTGATGGATTGGAAGCTCTTGAGAGGCGAGGGCTGTTTTGTTTTGTTTTTTAAATTCTGTTTTGTATCTCTCGGGGCATCTAGATCGGTGCCATCTGACACGGCGGCTACTAGCTACATGTGGGCCCGAAGCACTTGGGATTTGACGGGTGGGACCAAGAAAATGAATGGTTTGTTTTTGTTTTAATTAAGTGTATATCTGAAAACTGAAGAAACATATACAATATTTTTTCTCCACTACACACAGCTTTGTTTTGACAGAAAGGACTACATTTCACTTGAACCATTAAAAATGGAGCCTCCAAAGTGAGTTGTGCTCAGAGCGTTTGATAATACACTGCATTTCTAAGACGTAGTGTGGAAAAAAAAATGTACAATGTCTCAACTTTTTATATTGATTCTATGTTGAAATAATAAGATTTTGACGATTTTAGGTTAAATAAAATATGTATTAAAAATTAGTTTCTGGGCAGTTGGGGAGCTCAGTCAGTTGAGGGTCCCTCTTTGGCTCAGGTCATAATCTCATAGTTTGTGGGCTTGAGCCCCATGTCCACCTCTGTGCTGACAGCTCAGAGCCTGGAGCCTTCTGGAGATTCTGTGTCTCCCTCTCTCTCTGCCCCTCCCCTGCTCGTGCTCTGTCTCTCCCTCTCTCAAAAATAAAGAAACATCTAAAAAATTTTTTTAATTTGTTTCACTTGCTTTTTACATTTTTTTAAAAAATGGCTACTAGGAAGCTAAGAATGGAGACGTAGATCGCACTGTATTCCTGATGAACATGGGGAATCTAGCGGAATCTGCACACAGGAAGTATCGGTCGATGGTTTGGTTCAACGTTATAAACAGATGACTCTGTCATCTCCATTATAAACCAGATAAAAGCATTTTTCAGGTATCTGGATTAGAAATCAAATCTGTGCCCAGGAAACTGGAGACAAAGGAATAAAATCACGGTGCCAATTAATGAATAACCTCCCTCCTTTTGAAATGGATTAAAGTATAATACAGCGGGTTGTGCACGAAGAGAAGAATTCAGATAATGAGACCATCAGAATGCACCCCCTTCTGATCTTGGTGGCAATGGGGCTCTGTGCTTCTGAGCAGCCAAGGGAAAAAAGAAAAGGCAGACACAATAAATTATGAATGCCATTTCCGCAAGGGAGGCAAAGCTTTCTCGGGCGGTGCATTCTAAAATAAATACCTTATTTGGGAGCATTGGGGGATGAACTAGGCAATGTCCCCAGGAAAAAACAAACTGACAGTAAATGCTGTGGTGATTTTCACGTGGCAGTTAATGTCCTTCCTTCGAAACCCGAGCTGAGGCAAGAGAAGCTGTCCTGTGAGAGGGATAGGCTGACACAGCCCAACGTGCGGCCTTGCTTGGGGGACAGGGGTGTGTCACCCAGAGCAGAGGGATGACAAGCTCATCTTTGGAGTGGCTCTTTCCACCCCCCTGACATTAGACGCGGTGACGAGCCGGCTGTGGTTACTCTGCACCCCCACCCCAAGCCGCCCCCACCTCAAGTCGTCCCCCATCTGAGAACTCAGAAGCCAGACCAGAACCAATGACAACAAGAACAAGAGCACCACGAGGGTGATGCTGTCCTACCCTTAGCTTATTTTAAAAAATTAATATATTTTCAAATTTTGAAACATAAGGCATTTTAATCACAAAATATGTTTGACGCCCAACCCCACGACCACCCAGAACATCTGTCTTGGGAAACAAAATGTTTCCCCCAAATAGAACTTGGCCCAAGGCAAGCTTAGGTAGGCTCTAAATAACTTGCAGAGTTAACATTTTTTTTGCAAGAGTCTAGAGCAGTGCCATCTAATAGAACTTTCCGTGATGATAAAATTGTTCTGTATCGGTGCTGTCCAACCGGGTAGCTGCTGGCTGCATACGGCTACGCAGCCCTGGACATGTGGCTAGGTGTGACTGAGGATCTAAATTTTGCATTTTGTGTAAGTCTGACAAACAGTACAGCATTGGTGGCTCTGGGATCTCAGGCTTTCTGACTCCAGAGCCAGGCTTGTCCGTCCCTGTGGCTGCTAGCTGCTGTCCGAGACAGTGCAGGTCTAGAAGGACTCAGGGAAACCATGGCCCAGCTGATAACTGCCTGGCCAGAGTAGAAAGACAATTGGAATTTACCGGAAATGTTGTCTTACACAAAAATAAGTGGAAATTCTCTTGCCTTCATTTTTCCTTTAATTTACATAATAGATAGAAGGATGATATAATCTAGTAGATGTGGAAATGAGTCTTGATTTTAACCCTAGTCCTCATGCAGCTTTAAATTTTTTTTTCTAACTAGTTTGAGAGAGACAGAGGGAGCACACGCTGGGAAGGGGCAGAGAGAGAATCCCGACGCGGGGCTCAAACTCCCGAAACTGAAGACCATGACCTGAGTCGAAACTAAGAGTGGGACATTCAACTGCCTAAGCCACCCAGGCGCCCCAATCTTCGCGTGGCTCCAGAACAGAGCTCACGAGATCCAAAGGCCAGTCTGCAGGACACGGGCATGGGTTTACAGCCTGTGGCGGGAGTTGGCAGTGAATTTAAAAGTCGCCCTGATGCACGGGGTGGGGGCGGGGATCCTGCAGGAATCCCATAATTACGATTTCACCCTCGGGCCGTCTGTGCCCATTCTCAGGCTCAAGCCCAACAGCGTCCCTGGGGAGGCGCTACCAGCTTCGGCTATGGCGCACGCCCAGGAACACAATATGCCGAGCAAAATGTCATCCCAGACAGGAGCCTGAGTTAATTATAATGTCAGGCTTCCCACTGAGGCACAGATAATTAGAGGAGAATATTACAGTGTTTCCCAACTCCTGGGGTAAATGAGAAGCGTCTTCGCATGTAACCTGCTGGAGACAGAAATTAAAGTGGTTGGAGATGTGGCACCGGAGATGCCCGAGGCCAGAGCCAAACCATCTCTGGGGATCGGAGCAGCCCCGTGATATACGTGTCACAGCAGACGACACAGGGCGCGGCCCGGCTGGTGGCCAGCGCTGTCACCTCACTGAACACCGAACCACAAGATGGATTTTTATTTCCATTTTACAGCCAGGAAACTGGAACTCCCAGCGTCTTACCTGAGGTCACCCAGCTGGTAAAGCGTGTGGTCGCTCTGGGGTCCAGGCCCTGGCCTTTCTGATCCTACATCCTGGGCTTGTCCCCTCTCCCCACACCTCCCTCTTTGATACGTTAAACGGCTGGTGATCTGCTTGGGTCCCGGACTGTCCTCGCGTGTGGAGGTGGCGGTGACGGCAGCGGGGGCGTGGGGGCCGCGCGGGGGCTCACTGCACCCGCATCTGCAGAGCGCCCACCATGACAGTCCACGTGTCCCCTGCCGAAGCCTCCCTGCTGATCTGAGCTGCTGCATCTGGAGTGACAGTCGCTCCAGCACGCCAGTGTGGTGCCGCAGACATTCACATTTAATGTGGCAACCTTCGAAAAATGAGAGGCATTTCCTGAGCTCCTCTGTAACTGGCTCTGAAAAGCGCTGTGATCCACCGGGAGGAAGGCAGCCCAGCTCCCCGTAGAGAGGAGCAGGCTGCCCGTGCCACACACACAACCGTGCGCTTCGTCTTCAGCCTCCCTGGGCCTCAGCTTCTGAAATGTGAAGCTGGGGAGGTCCCCAAATACCTAACTCATATACAGAGGACACTTAAAAAAAAGGCCCCCGCAAGTGGCAGCCTCTAGTACAGGGTGGCTTTTGTTACCGCCAATGAGTTGTAGTCTTGAGTGGTTTTAGACCTGCTCATTAAGCCTGGGTTTTTGGCTGCACAGAATGCTCCTCCAGTTTCTGGAAGCAGAACAATGTGAAGGAGAGGCTGTGGCTTCGGCGTTTTCCCCAGAAAGCTCCCCATCTAATAACAGAATTTTCTATTCGGTCTTTGTCCCAGGAAAATGAAGAAATCAGGAAAGCTGTTCTTTCTGGCTATTGGCTCCTTTCTGTGAGCTCTAAGTTACCAGACCGCTGAAGATGCCCTTGCAGCATGTGGAGACCAGGCAGGGGTAAAAGTGAATGGCAGGGTCAGGCCCTGGAAGCCAGCAATGCCACTGTTTGTGACAAAGGAGTCTTTGCCGACAGGATGGTCCAACGAGATAACCAAGCCTGGATTCTTTGGGTAGATCAGAAAACCCAAGAATCTTTATAAGAAGGAGGCAAAGAGATTAGACACAGAAGAGACAGCAAGCTGACCACAGGAGGCAGACTGGAGTCAGGTGTGGCCCCTGGAAGAGGCAAGAACAGACTTCCCCTAGAGATTGGGTGTGGCCCCGTCAACACCGACTGCAGCCCGAGAAAACTGACCTCAGACTTCTGGCCTCCGGAATTGTCAACGAAAAGATCTGGGTTGTTTCAAGCCACTACGTTTGTAATAATTTGTTACACAGCCATGGGAAGCTGATACACATCCTCTGTTTTGTTTCCAACCTGTAATGGCAACCACCCCAACAAGATTATCTCAGGTGTAAAGGAATAACTGTTAATTCTACCCTCGTGTGTGTGTGTATGTGTGTGTGTGTGTGTGTGTGTGTGTGTGTGCTGGGGGTGAGGGATGTGGAGGCGGTTAGGTGATAGAGGTTCCTCTTCCAAAAACCATTTTCATCACACAAGTCATTTAGGAGATAAGTTGATATGTCTCACAAGAGCATGAAGAAAATAAAAATCAGCCCCAATCTCAGGAATAACCAACCATGGTTAATATTTTTAGCATATAAATTTGTGAGGTTTTGCTCCTTGGGAAAAAAAAAAGCCTTTCTGATTAAACTTTCAAGCATTTCACGTAAAGCCATGAACTGGAGCCTAATAGGACCGTTGAGGGAAGACAAGCCAAATAATTAAAATCAATTGTGCCGTTTCTGGAGACAAAGACGGTGACCCTAGTTCACTCTGTGTCATGGCAACAACCAGTGAACTTGGCTCTTGACTTTAATGAGAGGAAAATAAAAAGCGTGTGACTCATCGCGCCTCGTCCATGGGTTTATAAAGCATTTCAACCACAAAGGATAGCCTACTGTGTCGCGGAGACCCACAGAAGCTGAATGCTGTCCCTTAGCCCGCCTGGTGGCTGTGGGAGAAGGGGAACAGGGACCCTTGGCCCTCAGATGACAGCCCTTCATCCTAGGATGGAGGGTAGGTACCAAGTGTGCTGGTCATTCCTTGTGATGGAATAGACACTGCGCTTCAGTATGCAACATGAGGTCCTAAAAGGGAGACAGCGTGGAGCTTCTTATAGGGAACTCCATCTATGGCGGGGGGAGCGGGACCCCTTTAAATGAGTGCCATTCAGGGTGACAGCGATCACGACAGGAGCAGAGACGGGACGCAGCAAGGCACCACCAAGGAAGGAATGATTTACACCTTAAATACATTAGATGAATATTGTACTCCTGTATTTTCTTTCACAGAATCATCCAGTGCCAGGGCTGAAAGGAATCTCAGTGATAATTTAACACACGCACACACACGCGCGCGCGAGCACACCCATCGAATCACCAAATGGAGCAGTGCTTGAAGGAGATAACCTCTGGACAATCCCTTTAAGCTCTAAATTTATCTTTCTGGAGCACGAAACAATGCGATAGTGCACTGCTGAGACCATAAGCCGCTCAAGGAAAGAGATTAGCAGGAACTCGATTTGCGAGTTGGTTTTTAATTCCACTCAGACGCACAGAGGGTGCTTGTTTTCCGAAGGCCCAGAGCCCTTCAGCCTGCATGACGCGGCATGAAAATCACTTTCAGAGACGATGCTCCGAAGGCGACAGAGTTGCTGGCACAGAAGACACGTCATTTCCCCGGGGGTAACATTTTTCCGAAGGACTCGAGCTCCCCAGCCCACCGTCGACACACATTGGCCAAGCCAGAGAAGGGGCGTGGCGTCGGGAGGCGACATCCCCACCCACGAGATTCGGGGTCTGCCACACGTGCGGGAGGGGCTCACATCTGATGGTCTTCCTGGGCCATTACGGTTTCTTCCTGAAACATATCAACTGTTTGCACAATTGTGCGTGTTTCTCGGAAGCGGGGACCCCTGCCTGCTCTAGGAACACCTATGGCTGCCTGCGTGCTGCGTGGGAGGGGGTCCCCAGTTCCTCCCAGGTGCTAAAGAAAGGCTGTGAGCCACAAAGTTTGAGAACACATCTGCCCTGCGGCACCTGGGTGGCTCAGTCGGTCGAGGGTCCAACTTCGGCTCTGGTCACCGTCTCGTGGTTCCTAGGTTCAAGCCCAGCATCTGGCTCCGTGCTGACAGCTTGGAGCCTAAAGCCTGATTCGGATTCTGTGTCTGCTTCTCTCTCTGCCCCTCCCCTTGAACGCTCTCTCTTGCAAAAATAAACATTAAACAAACTAAAAAAAAAAAAACACATCCGCCCTTGCACATGTGTGTAAACCCGGTGCCCAGGTGAGTGCACGTGACCACGCGTGTGTCCTCCCACGCCAGAAATCTCCAGCAGACCGCACACTCGCTAATGAGCTTCCCTTTTCACTTCCACATTAATAAAATAAATTTAACAAAATGTCACCCTCCATCATCCCCAGGACGTACAAAACTGAACCAGCAAAGACAAAAAGGCCTCAAAAAAAATCAATTATCCATTTAGTCACTGTGAAAAGTCTATCTTAAAACCCAGAGTCGCGGGGAATGTCAAAGCTCTAGTTAAATTTTTAATAAACTATAAAGGATAATGGTAAAAAAGAGACCTTTTCAAAGGTAAGGCGGCAACAGACAAGCTCTTGAAATGGTTCCCATCCAAAGGCAGGAGGCGGCTGTGGGGAAGTGCAAGTGAACTTCTCAGACTGGAGTTCGGAGACGGAGGCTCCAGGGATGCGTCCCCAGGGGCCTGGGGAGACTAGTCTGTTTGTATTTAGACCTTGGTGATGTCATCCGGTGCCGTGGAGGGGGGTGCAGACTGATCCCTGTGCCTGATGGGCATCTGCACTTGAATGTCTACCAACAACCACACCTCACAGTCCAAACCTGAGTTCTTTATATTCTTTAATTTTTTTTAATCTTTTTTTTTTAACTTTTAACATTTATTTATTTTTGAGAGACAGAGAGCGACAGATCATGAGCAGGGGAGGGGCAGAGAGAGAGAGGGAGACACAGAATCTGACACAGATTCCAGGCTCTGAGCTGGGGCTCGAACCCAAGAACTGTTAGATCATGACCTGAGCTGGTCGGATGCTCAACCGACTGAACCACCCAGGCGCCCCAATGTTTTATTTATTTTTGAGAGAGAGAGAACGTGAGCAGGGGAGGGGCAGGGAGAGGTAGAGAATCCAAAGCAGGCTCCGAGCCGTCAGCACAGAGCCTGACACGGGGCTTGAACCCATGAACTGTGAGATCATGACCTGAGCAGAAGTTGGACATTCAATCGACTAAGCCACCCAGGTCCCCCTTCTTTAATTTTTTTTAATGTTTGTTTACTTTTGAGATAGACAGACAGCATGAGCAGAGGAGGGGCAGAGAGAGAGGGAGACACAGAATTCAAAGCAGGCTCTAGGCTCTGAGCTGTCAGCACCGCAGCCTGCGCGGGGCTCGAACTCACAAACTATGAGATCATGACCCGAGCCAAAGTCGGATGCTTAACTGACTGAGCCTCCCAGGTACCCCCAAAACTGAGTTCTTGATGTGCCCTTCTAAAGCCTGCCCTCGCTGGGCCGTCCCCATCCCCGTCGAGGGCAAGTCCATGCTTATAGCCGGTCAGCCCTGAAACCTCGGGGTCCTTCCTGGCTCCTGACTTTGGCTCTCACCCCACGTCTACTGCATCAGTAAATCCCACCTCCCCACCTTCAACTGATGCTAGAAT
This sequence comes from Mungos mungo, assembly GCA_004023785.1. Taxonomy (NCBI): domain Eukaryota; kingdom Metazoa; phylum Chordata; class Mammalia; order Carnivora; family Herpestidae; genus Mungos; species Mungos mungo. Next base: position 66,407 of record PISW01004865.1, read on the forward strand.
GGGACCCCTCTCAGCACCCTGGTCTGAGCCACCTTCGTCTTTCACCTGCATTCCTGCAGTGGCCTCCGCCCGGCCCCCCACAGCCGCCCTCGCCCCTCCTGGGTCCAGTCTGAATTCAGCACCTGCAGAGAATGTTTTACTCAGATCATATGCCTGTCTGTTCAAAACCCCCACACAGTGAAAACAAAAATCCTTACAATGACTCTAAGTGCCAACTGGGGCGGGGCTGACCTCTCTGTCCTTGCTTGGCACCTCCCCCTCTCCCTCCCCCTGCTCCGGCCACAGTGGACCCCTGGCTACTCCTCACTGGTCCTCACGTGCTCCTGCCTCAAGGGCTCTTGCATGGGCTGCTTCCTCTGCCTGGAACACTCACTCTGCCCCACACAGCTGCATGTCAGACTCAAATGCAAGGTCTCTGGGAGACCCAACCTAATTGCTCTATTTAAAATTGCATCTCCTTTCTGGGGCACCCGGGTGGCTCAGTCGGCTAAGTGTCCAGCTTCGGCTCAGATAATGATCTCATGGTTCGTGGGATCGAGCCCTGCATTGGGCTCTGTGCTGACAGCTCAGAGCCTGGAGCCTGCCTCTGATTCTGTGTCTCCCTCTCTGTCTCTGCCTCTCTACCACTGTGCTCTCTCTCTGTCTTTCAAAAATAAATAAATGTTAAAAAAAAATTAAAACACAATCGTAACTCCTTTCTGTATCATCTCGCCATCTCATCAGCCCTGCTGAACTTATCCTTCCCTTAGGGCACTAACCACCTTCCAACATAATGTAAGTGCACTTATTACTATTAGGTTCGTTGTCTATTTCTCCTGCTATAATGCTAATTACAGGAGGCAGGGATCTTGGTCTGCTCTATGCATGATAGAACTCAAGTACCTACAACTCGTTATTAAAATGCAACAATAGGGGCCGCTGGGTGGCTAAGTTGGTTGAGCGTCCGACTTTGGCTCAGGTCATGATCTCACAGTTTATGGTCAAGCCCACATCAGGCTCCGTGCTGATAGTTCAGAGCCTGGAGCTTGCTTCAGATTCTCTCTCTCTCTCTCTCTCTCTCTCTCTCTCTCTCTCTCTCTCTCTCTCTCAGCCCCTCCCCAGCTTGTGCACACTCTCTCTCAAAAAGATAGATAGATAGATAGATAGATAGATAGATAGATAAAATGCAGTTAATATAAGGGAGAGAAATTTCCCCTCAAACCTCTTGATCCAGGCAAGCCAGCCACTCCCCAGGTCATGGACTGTTACCCAATACTTCTAATGAAGACAACTAGTTGAGGTTCCTACGGGGCACTCAAGCCTCCATACAATCAAAAGGTACTTCCAATTTACCATAAAAGGGACACAGGTTGAACTTGAACTTGGGAATGCCAAAGGTCCAGAAGAAGGTCTCTTGTCAAGGAAGAATAGTCCTTGCTGACTGCGGGTCATCTGATGTCAGTGTCCTCCCACACCTTGTTCCTGCTAACATGCTTTTGTGTCTGGCCTTCATCCAAGCTCTGCCTGAAGTCAATGACCATGTAAGTATGTGAACTCTAACTCTCCTCGGTCTTCTGTTAAAACGAGTCCAGAAAGGGGCACTGGGTGGCTCGGTCAGTTAAACGTCTGACGTCGGCTCAGGTCATGATCTTGTAGTCTAGTCCGTGAGTGCGGGCCCTGCATCGGGCTCTGTGCTGACAGCTCAGAGCCTGGAGCCTGCTTTGGATTCTGTGTCTCCCTCTCTCTCTGCTCCTCCCCTCCTCTGTCTCTCAAAAGTGAATAAAAGGTAAAAAAATAAAATAAGGTAAAAAAATAAAATAAAGAAAAGGTATACTTAAAAAAAGAGCCCCGAAACAGTCCCAGTTGAGCACACAGGAGCACAGAAGGGTAGTGGCAGGTGGGAAATGGGAAGCCAGAGGGTAATGGAGCAACATCCATAGAGCTTCGAAGAGAAGACTGTGCCTCCTGTAAGCCTGGTCCCATCGAGTCACTGCTCCGTGACAGGGGGACAGGCGGGCACGGGCTCGGGTAACACATCGCCCGGGGGCACTCCCTCACCCAGGGTGTTCCTCAAACCCGAGTTCTGGCCCAACGAAGACGCATCAGAATGTGGAAGAACTCAAGACGGAGGACGTCACAGCTGGGAAGGAGGACAGGGGCATTCTTAATGCGAACGACCGCGACCGTTTTCTGATTGCTCACGTGGCCCCGAGTTCGGGACCAAAATCTGGGTACGTATGTGTGCGCATGCCATGGCATCTTATTTAAGTATCAAAACAGATGTAATTCACTTTGTAAATAATATCCCGGTTATCTTAGTAGTAGTAAATGCCCATTTCACAGATGAGAACACCAAGGCTCAGAGAGCTCGAGTCACTTGTCCGGATATACTAACTAGCAAATTCTGAGATGTGACCCAAGGACTGCCTTGGGGTCCCTTAACTTATTTTTTTTATAATATCTTTATTCTTTTTTATGCTTACCTGCGTTTTCTAGTTACTCTAAATGAGACGTGGTATTCTTTTTGAAACAGAAGGCCAGCACATTTTTTTCAATTAAAATAAATCCAAAGACGACACGAATGACTATAGAATGCTAAAAAGAATAGGACTGGCAAGGACATTAAACTACAGAGAAGTCAGTATTTTAAAATAACATTAAGCAGGGGCGGCTGGGTGGCCCAGTTGATTAAGCATCGGCTCTTGATTCAGCTCAGGTCATGATCTCACAGTTTGAGAGTCCGCACCCCTGCATCAGGCTCTGCGCTGACAGCACGGAGCCTGCTTGGGATTCTCTCTCTCCTTCTCTTCTTGCCCTTCCCTCAGTCTCTCTCTCACTCTGTCCCTCAACATAAATAACCTTAAAGAAATAAAATAAAAGAGCCCTGAACAGAACCAGAGACATCGCATGCTCAGAAAAGGCGCTCCCCACAGCAATAACGCTACAAACAAAGCCAAGGGAGATTTGCATTCTGTCCTCGAGCCCCCTCAACCAAGGACACACGCCGTGACTGTCCCTCTTTCCAGCTGAGCAGCCGAGCTGACAGAGTGACTTTACCTCCGGGCAGGTGGCCGGACGGCTCGGGGACAAGGCCTCACCTGGAATGTTGTGTATGGTGATGGCCAAGATGAGCAGCGCGATCCTCCTCCAGCTGCCACGGCCGCCGGGCTGCACCAGGTCCCCTCGAGGAGGCAGCGGGGCGGCGGGGCCCTCGGGAAGGCCTGTGGCCACCGCCTTCTTCCTCTGATAGGCCTCCCCGTTCTCACTCTTGTCTGTGCAAACAGAGAGGGGCGGGGAGGGAGAGTACTTTGAAAACGTGCACGTGCGTCCTTGGCAAGCAGCCGCAGGAAGAAGTGTTCAACCCTGGGAAACGGTCTACTTCCTAACTTCCCAGGGGACCGTGAATTCTCCCGTTTCCTTCCTGTTCCTCCCTTCCTTCCTTCACTTACCGATTCAGCAGACATTCACCGAATAGACATTCAGTGCCCAAGGTACAGGTAGTGGAAAGGATAAAAAAAGATGAAGCCAGGGGCTCCCGGGTGGCTCAGTCGGTCAAGCATAAACTGACTCCTAATTCCGGGTCAGGTCGTGATTCCACTGTTCGTTGAGTTCGAGCCCCGCATCGGGCTCTGCGCCGACAGCGCTAAGCCTGCTTGGGATTCTCGCTCTTTCCTCCTCTGCATCCCCCACTCCTGTTCTCTGTCTCTCAAACTAGGTAAATAAACATTAAAAAAAAAAAAAGATGGAGCTGGGGTCACCGTAGCAACGCCTATGGAGAAATAATATTGAGTGGTAGGATCTGAGACCCTGGAGCCAGGCCCCCTGAGTCGCTCCTGACTCGTCCAGGTAGCTGCTGTGTGGCGCTAACGCGCTGTTTTCCATCTCTGTGCCCACGTTTCCTGAGTCACGAAACGGGATAATAAGAGGCCCCACCCATCGGGGTTCGTGAGGCTTCGACGGGAGGCGCCATGCAAGTGCTAAGTGCGCAGGCGTGGCCTCTCTCCCGACAGCGTTACAGGGTGCGTGACCCTCCTCTCCACCGCCTCCGGGGAGCCCAGCCACGTGCCAGGCCGAGCCACAGACACTGCCTCCCCAGCGACCAGGGACCGGGGTGGAGACGGCCCCGGTGACTCAAGGGCGGACTCTCAATCCGAAAGGCCGTGCCAGGGCCGCTTGGCAGATGACAGAAGGAAGCAGAGCTGCACACAGACACACACAGACGGGAACTCATGCGGCCAGACGGATGGACGGACGGGTGGACAGGCAGACGGACAAACGGCAGCCTGAGTGTCGCAGGACGCTCTGAGCCCCACGGGCTGACCACGGTCCCCAACCACCGGTCTTCATGATGCAACCTCCCTTTCAAACATTCTCCTTGGGGGATACATTTGAAGGGTGTCACTTCGTGGGCCCAAGTTGGGCCAACTACCCAGGGTCTCCAGGGTCATCTCCTCGTTCTTAACGGAGGCACATCGCCTGGGTCTGAGGAAGAGCATCTAGACTGTGGACATGTTTGTGGGAGCGGCTTCTGGGGGAGCAGGGTCTCGAGAGAATCTCAGACACGTGGCGGCAAGAATGGAAAGGAGGGTCTCTCTATCACGAGCGAACAGAAGAACCTGAAAGTCACAGCTCAGAGGTCACGGACGGGACACCCAACACGGACAGGACATGAGAGGGCAACCATACGTCCCCGTTTGGGCTCGCCGCCCTGGGGCCTGGGGGATTACCAGTGTCCCCCTTCACTCTCAGTGTCCTGGTTTGGACAAGAAGCAATGGGACTCCGCTGGCTGCGGGAGATGGCACGGCTTGACTGCCCCTGTGCCACTCTGCTGTGGCGGGGACGGTCCCTTGCAGCAGTTAAAGGTCATCAGCTTGAAGGGTAGGAGGGACTCTCTGTGGTGGGCCTCCTTCCTTTCTCTGTAAATTTTCCACACGCAGAAAAATTCTCTCTAAGCTGAAAGTCGCAGAAAATTTTTCCCAGCGTCAAATTAAGAAACAATAGGCAAATATAAAGACTCCTTTAGCCCTGACCATGGGGCTCTGGTTATTTTATTTTTTTTTTATTTTGGGGAGAGAGAGACAGACAGACAGAACACGAGCAGGGGAGGGGCAGAGAGAGAGGGAGACAGAATTGGAAGCCGGCTTCAGGCTCCTAGCTGTCAGCACAGAGCCCGATGTGGGGCTCGAACCCACGAACTGTGAGATCATGACCTGAGCTGAAGTCAGACCCTTAGCCAACTGAGCCACCCAGGCACCCCTCTCCTTGCCTCAAAGGTAGGCGGGGGTTGATCTTAGCAACCAGAATCTTGCTACATAACCTTGATTGGGTCTTTGATTCCCTTTTCAGATAAACCCGCCTAAGTGAACGTTGCTTTGTATTTCTAAAACAGAGGAGGCAGTTGGGAGGGGGGGGATATCTTTTGAAAATCCTTCTGTGTTTGCTCACTCAAATCAAGCAAGTAAACCCTAAGAGTAAGCAGGTGCTGGAGGACAGGCAGACCCAGGCTTCCCCAGGTCCCCCCGGGTTCTCTCTCATAACAGCAGAATCTCAGTTCCCTTAGGGAGAAGGGGCCTCCTCTTGATCCTCCGGAACGCCAGTATATCAGCCCCCCAAACAGTCAGCAGCCGCGGCTCACACAGTCTCTGCTGGAAACCAACTCCTCACAGACACTATTTGCACCGGGCAAAGCTAAGTACACACTCACGGCACCATCTCTGTGGGGTGGGCACTCGCCTTCCTCCCGGGCCAGTCAGGAAACACCGCTGATCCCTTGGGTTCCCTTTGAGCGCACAGACCCGACCTCGCTCTCCAGTGGGAGATGAAGATGGTGGGGGTGGGGAACTCTCCCCTTTGGGATTTTATAGTTTAAGAGAGAAGAGACAGGAAAGACATGACTAATTCCATCAGAAGGCAGAAATGTACTCTCTCTAATGAGCTCTGAAGCTGGTGCTTATTTTTGTCGGGGCTACGAAAGCATCGGAGTCTGATTCCCCTGCAAATCTGCAGGGAGAGCACAGAGATGGGGCACCGTTAGCAAATTCCAGCAGCGGGGAAGGGCCGAGGAGCAGAAAGGCTGTTGGCCGGGGTAGAGCTGCAGGCCCCGCCCGGCTGGGACAGGAGACACAGGCTTGTTAAATGAACCAGTTTGGTAACAGCCTCTAATGCATCTGCAAGGGGGAGAATTAGTCCGAATTAATCACTATAGAGAGTATGGATGCCGCCTGGGCGGCGAATCTTCGTGCCTCTCCCGGCGAGGCCAGTTAAGCCACCGCATTCCAAGAGAACACCAGCACCGCGGGCAGAGGAAGACCCCTTCACAGGGGCTGTTGCCAAGCCCGGGGTGGGGTGAAGAGGTGAGCCAGGGCGACAAGAACCTGTTGAGAGGGGGAAAGGTCTGGACACTTTTGAAGTAGGATTTGGCAAAGGGGAAGGACAGGTAGAGACGAACAGTCGAGGTGGATGCAGAAATGCAAAATGGCATTAGTGACGTCGGCTAACAGGTGGGGTCCTGAGAACTTATCCTCAATCCTCACAAAAGCCCCACAAAGCAGAGAAGCTTCCCTCTAACAAATAAAAGCTTGAGAGGCACCTGGGGGTCTCGGTCAGTTGAGCTTCTGGCTTCAGCTCAGGTCATGATCTCGTGGTTCGTGGGTTCGAGCCCCGCATCAGGCTCTGGGCCGACAGCTAGCTCAGAGCCTGGAACCTGTCTTCAGATTCTGTGTCTCCCCTTTCTCTGACCCTCCCCTGCTCACGCTGTCTCTCTCTCTCTCAAAAATAAATAAAACATTTTTAAAAATTAAAAAAAAAACAAATAAAAAGGTTGAGGGGTGCCTGGGTGGCTCAGTCAATTAAGCATCTGACTTCGGCTCAGGTCATGATCTCGTGGTTGGTGAGTTTGAGCCCCGCGTTGGGCTCTGTGCTGACAGCTCAGAGCTTGGAGCCTGCTTTGGATTCTGTACCTCCCTCTGTCTCTCTGCCCCTCCCCTGCCTGCTCTCTCTCTCTCTCTCTCAAAAATATATAAACATTTAAAAAAATTTAAAGAAAAAAAAAAGCTTGAAGAGCAGAGAGGTGGAGCTAGCCAGTCCCGGTCACACAAGTTGTCCCAGATGGAGTCAAGCCAGGTCTTTGCCTCCGCAGGCCACCTCTTAACCAGGACCCTGTTGGTGACTGGGCGGGGATGGGGGAGGGGAGGGAGCACTGATCTGCTCCTTTGCTCCCTGCTCTCACTGCCATGAAGTTTAGGGACTTGAAATCCCGTATGTTTATGTTGGAAATGTTCACGGTGCCGAGGTGTCGGTGAGCTTGCACCCAGTGACCCCAGAGGTGGAAAGGGCTCCGTAGACATCTCGTATCTACACATATTCCCACCCATCGACAAACCTGAGAACAGCGCTTCTTAAACACTTGGACCTACTATGTCCAAGGAGGAAGCAGCTGCAAGGAGAAAATAGTTATTAACACAAATCGCAGAACACAGGGTCACGATTCTTTCAGAAAGGGAAAGAAAAGACTTCCAAGGGGCCCATTGTCAAAAAAGCATTTTTTAAAAAATTTAGACTTCAGTATTTAAGAATGCACACAAAGAAGGGACCCACTGCTGGGGCTTAGCCTGTGGTCCCCCCCATTCCTCCTTTCCTAGAGAGGCCGGCGTCGCTGGATTCGAGAAGGACCACAGGCGGAACAGACAGATCTGGCCAGGAATCACTTCTCCCACTGAACGGTGGGGTGACCTCCTGCGACACGGTCACACATCACACATGGGATTCTCACCCCCCACGCACAGTGCCGCAGAGTAAAGCCGTCTCCGGTCCAGCAGGCAGGAGCGGGGGGTCAAAGCGAGCCCAGGTGCCTGGGTAGGCCCTGCCCCCTCAGGGTTTGACACGGAAGTGAAAGGTGCTGAAGGCTGTAGATTAGTGGCTCTAAACTATTTTGAATCAACAACTGCTTTTAAAGAAAAAAAATTTTTTTAATGTTTATTTATTTTTGAGAGAGAGAGAAAGAGAGCACAAGCCAGGGAGGGACAAAGAAAGAGAAGAAGACACAGAATCCAAAGTACCCTCTAGGCTCTGAGCTGTCAGACCAGAACCCAACACAGGGCTAGAACCCAGGAACCGTGAGATCATGACCTGAGCTACAGTTGGACACTTAACCACCCAGGCGCCCCGGCAACCGCCTTTGAAAGTAGAGTGGAAGCCATAATCCTCTCTTCAGCAATAAATTAAGGCAATTTTGAAATAAGTTTTGAATCCTCATGGATTCCGGGGCCTCAGACTGAGAACATCATGCAAAATGAACACCATGTTAACCTTTTTTTTCATAATCCATGGGCTCGGGGGCCCCAAGGGACACAGGATGTTTGCTGGCCCTCCAATGATGTAACCAGCCAAATCTAACAGGGCCCAATGACGAAACCTCAGCCCCCAGTGAATGCGGCAACACTAATTAACAGATCACCAGCCACGAGAGCTTTAAAAATATCCCCAAGACATCACTGGAAATGATCTGGTTGAATTAGCACAAATAGGCAAATCTTCATCTGCTAAGCTCAGAAAACTTCAAGCCTCTGGAAAAATACCTTCTTTCTAAACCCTATTTACAAAACAGAAAATGGAGAGTAGTCAGTGATATACATTCACTACGGACTACGTATGCACAAACAAAATCAAAAGGCCAATCAAAAGCAGGGAAGGAGGACAATCTACTTACTTATTTTTCCTTCCTGTTGGTTTCCCAGGGAATCAGAATGAGTTGGGGGAAGAAATTCAATTATCAACATGAGTGTGACAATGCTTGCTAAGAATCTGGTTCTGTTTCTTTAATCATTTATGGGATTAGCATGACTTCCTTTACGTAATTAATGCCAAATTTGAACATGGAATAATGACTCAACACGGGTGAGCAGCCACCACGGCACGTGGGGGGATCAAGGCCCATGGAGGTCCTTCCTGACAGTCACGTGGAAATTTAAAAACGAGTCAGGTCATTCTCCCAGTCTTAGCATATGGCCCTTCAGCTCAAATATACCCAAAACTAAAGCCTATGACTGTCTCCAAACCTCTCCACACTCAGGCCGATTCCCTTTTGTAAAGCTATAAACATCACCACGTTAAAGAAAAAGTCCCAGCGTCCCTATCACAATGCCTGTCACTTGTTCCTATCCCTTGTCCAGTTCACGCACGTTCGTGTTTTGCAGATTTGTGGTCAGTGCAAATGATGAAGACAATAGATGTGGGATCAGACTGCCTGCCACGGGATGTGCCGATGTCAGTGACAGGATGTGGCTCTGCCGACCATGGATGTGGCTCTGCCAACCATGGGATCATGGCTCTGCCAACCATGGGATCATGGCTCTGCAGCTACAGGACTGTGGTTCTGTCAGCCAAGGGATCATGGCTCTGTCAACTATGGAATCGGGGCTCTGCCAACCACAGTATGTGGGTCTGTCAACCACGGGATCATGGCTCTGCCAACCATGGGAATGTGGCTCTGTCCACCACGGGATCGTGGCTCTGCCAATCATGGATATGGCTCGGTCATTCATTAGCCATAAGGCTTCAGAGAAATGCTGTCTCTGTGCCTCAGTGACTTTGTACTAAGACGGGTTTAATAACCCTATCTTCTTAGCACAGCTGTTAGCAGAACTAAAGTATGCGTAAAGCACCTGGTACAGTGCCTGGCCCACGAGAAGCACAATTACTGTGCGCAGTTACTGTTGATTATAAATGTTAATGTTCAGTTTCATATTCTACTTGCTTCACTTAAAACTCCAGGAATATTTTCTGTATTTCTTAGCCTTTTGACTCGAGTTTTTAATGCCTTGGGGGAGCTTTGCTTAGTTCTGAGCCCATCATTTGCAAAACCATTTCTTTGTATTCAAGTTTGAAGGGCCACGGTTTTCCAGATGCTAAAAGCTGACGTGCCTCATCGTGCCACACGGGGGCATGCTTTCTGCTCCCTCCCATCTGGGATGGGCACCCACCCAGCAAAAGTGCCTTCTTGACCTCAGGCACTAATTCTTTATTTTATGGCTTCATGGTTCATACACACCATGGGAGCAGAGGGCTGACCCACCCCAGGAAACCCACCCCCACATGTGAGGAAAAGTTCCCACTGCAGACGAAGAATCTTTGTGCAATGATGTTAAATCTTCCACGGGCTTGCTTCGGACTCCTTGTTGGCCAAGAGCTGGTTTCCTAAAACTGAACTACAATGGAGCTGTGTCACGGGGGCATTCTGCCGACGCAGGTGCGTGCCTTTGAAAACAAACACTGAGAAAACTCCATTTACCCATTCATTGCTCCCTTTCTCCCTTCCATCACTATCCTTTCAAAGTAATTTTGGCTTCAAGCTCCCAGAAGGAGAGAGGTGTTTGTTGAAATGGTGAGAAAAATTCTTTGCTTTGGATGTTCTGGGGGAGGGGCAAGTCTTGGTCTAAGGGAGAAAAAGGATGTTCAAGGAGGCGATTCTTTTGACTCTTCAAATTTTTGCTTTAAATGCCGTCTTTAGGACCCACTGGGCACTTGTGACATGACTCAACTGTCAGGAAACGAGAAGGTATGAGTGCTGGAGGCTAGCAATTGAGTGCAGTCCATCTCTCGATGCAAACAAGGCAGCCAAGATGATGCTTGTAGTGCTTTCACCCAAGAGAATTTCCTCAGTTTCCCTGAGCCCTAAAAAGCTAATCACCCACGGGTGTCCTTAGATCCTCTGCAACCCCTTGGAAAGGCCAACGTATACGCTGCAAATGTGAAGTCCTGGCATAAAGCCAACAGCATGGCTTTCATTTAAACGTTGCCCATTCAGTAAGTTTTATGGGTTCCAGTAGTCAGGGCGGGGCTGGCCAGCCTTTCCACCCACCTCACCGCCATGGGGCAGGTGCCCCAAATAATATACCCCTGCCGGTGACCCATTCTGACTATAAAGATATAAATGCGTATCAAAGCAACCTTGGAAACCCTAAAAATACACAGAAGAAAATTTAAATCGCACATAAGTACATCACCTAAAAACATATATATCTGGAGTTTGGTATACTTCCTTCCATGCTTTTTTTGCATGGTTTTACATAACTTAGAGAGAATAGGATACAACTGAAGACTGTTTTTTGTTCTCGCTAAATTTTTTTTATTATGTCTTTTATTTATTTTTAAGAGACAGAGAGAGACAGTGCGAGCAGGGGAGGGTCAGAGAGAGAGAGAGAGACACAGAATCCGAAGCAGGCTCCAGGCTCTGAGCTGGCAGCACAGAGCCCAACACGGGGCTCGAACCCACGAACCGTGAGATCATGACCTGAGCTGAAGCCGGCGCTTAACCAACTGAGCCACCCAGGCGCCCCTGTTCTCGCTAAATATTAACATAAGCATTTCCCCCATATGACTGAAAACTCTTAGAAGCATTTCAAGCAATAGAAATTATTATTTACATTCTCATAGTGCTGGGCATTTAGGCTATTTCTATTTTTTTTTTTCTGGAATATCACTGAAAAAACTTTCAACTGTATTAACAAGCAGAAATTTGAACAAAATTCCCAGAAGCTGAAGTGTTGATGAAAGGGCCACGGTACATTTGGCTAATTAATTTCCAGAAAGGCCATGCCATTTCCATTTCCATGAGGAGAGTTCGTGAGTTCTCCCCGTGGCATTTCTTAGTCAGCACGGGTATTTTTCATTTAAAAAATAAATGTATCCACTTATGAAGGAAATGACATTCCCCTTCATTTGTATTCCTTTGACTGTAGGTGAAGTTGAACATTTTTCAGAGTTTCAGGTGTATTTCTTTTCTCTTTCGTGAAAGGTCCTCTGTCCAAACTAGGCCTGCGTGCTGATATATGATTAGCTAATTCCTCGCAGACACGGGTAATTTTCCTGTGCGCCCCCCGTGCCTGTTGATGGCCAAGGAGACCCGGCTGGGAGCGGCAGGTGTTCTCACACATCGGACGGATGTATCCACCTGGCCAACCGCGAATGCCAGCCTCCACTTAAAAATTCCTCAAGGGCACCAGGGTGGCTGAGTCAGTTAAGCATCCAGCTTTGGCTCAGATCATGATCTCACGGTTCGTGGGTTTGAGTCCTACATCAGGCTCTCCGCTCTCAGCCTGCTTCAGATCCTCTATTTGCCTTTCTCTCTCTCTCTCAAAAATAAATAAACATTTTTTTTAAATCCCTTTTGACATTCCTCAAGACAGTGTAATGTCTTTAAAAAAAAAAAAGTAGGGGGAGAGAAGTCATCTGCTTCATTTATGCTAATGGATGGTCCCCAAAGCTAGGTTTCTCTCTCAATATTGACACACTACTTTTTTCAAGGCAAGATACACGAGAACTTCTCTTCTTTCCTCTTGTGAGTACCACAGCAGTTCCAAAAACATTACGTATGGCGAGAGGAATCTAGTGTGGCCAGCAGCCCTGCCCGGGATTCCAGATTTAGCAAATAAAAAGACGGGGTGCTCAGCTGTAACTGAATTTCAGATAAAAAGAAACCTTTTAGTATAAGTATATCCCAAATACTGCCTGAGATATACTTATCCTAAAAGTATATCTTTTCTGGACGTTGAAACTTAACTGGATACCCTGTATTTTATCTGACTGCTCTACTTGTGTCCCATTTAGCGTCTGAGTTCTCCGGTGGGGAGAGGTTGCACAAACTGCATTCTACTCTGAAAGCAGCCACACACTCTGCTCAGTGCAACACCATCCAAGGAGGCATGTGGAATCCAGGGCAGGGAAAGATTCCGTTGGAGATGAAGGAAACTTCATGGAAAGACCACTGAAGGATTTAGTTACTAAGTTGCTTAGTTACTAAGCATAATAACCTTTGAGCAGAGAAGCATCTGGAGTTTAAGGAATATGATGCAAAACTTATTTACAGGGGGCACCCGGGTGGCTCAGTCAGTTAAACATCCGACTTCAGTTCAGGTCAAGACCTTATAGTTCATGAGTTCGAGACACACATCAGGCTCTCTGCTGTTAGCGCAGAGCCCACTTTGGATCCTCTGTCTCCCTCTCTCTCTGCCCCTCCCTGACTTGCGTGTGCACTCTCCCTCCCTCCTTCCCTCCCTCCCTCTCTCTCTCTCTCTCTCTCTCAAAAATAAACATTTCAGAAAACAAAAAAACCTTTTTTTACAATCTCCGTTACTAGAGTAAATGCCTTCACTTATTATTCTAAATATCATGAGCCACACGGTTATCAGAGGGTCAGATGCTGCCTGGGTAAGGTGGCTAGTTCGATTCCCTTGTCTTTTCAGCCCTCAGTTCCCAGGAGCTGTAAGGAATGCATGCCCCATCTGTGATGCTTACAGATCAGCAACTGCTTAGCGACCACACAGGCACAAATAGATCTGCATAACTGGTAAAAATTAAATGTACCTCAGGAGAATGGATGCACTCACTCTTAGCGAGACAGTTCTCATCCATTAAGCCCACCACACACGGAAACATGGCTTCTTCCAACTGTCTAACTAAGGTAATACTTCCTATTTTCAGTCAAGGGAGCCAAAATATCCAATAACATTAGCTACCAGGGCACCTCTTCTGCTCTAAAGGTACAAACAACCAATTAATGAACGTGAACTCATTCCTGATGAAATGGATGTGGTCTAAAAATAAATCCCAGGTGGGCTCCGGAGCCGTAGACTCTCTAGTTCTTAGTCTACCCTGCGTGTGCGTGTTCAGCACAAAGGCTCCCGGGGGAAAGAGATCATCCCAGCTTTGGGGGAGTCAGCACACTCATCAGAGAGAGCCAACGGGCCTTCCGGAGATGACCAGTGCTCATAAGAGCTCAGCAAACGACTCCCAGCCGGCTCCAGGAAGACAGGGGGCCCGTGCTTACCCTACGCGGTTGTCCATGATCAGGTCAGGGAGGAGGCGTCCAGGAGAACGGCACCCATTTCAGGGCTCCTGTCCAACAGCCAATAGGAACTTACTTGTCATTGGCTCACTTTTCCCTATGAGGTAATGCTGTTCTGCTGCCTTCTCTAATTCTGAGAATAAAGATGAATAGCCTAGACCGCTATAGCCCCCAAGGGTGGAGGCAAAAATCCATCCATTTGCTGGGTCATGGAGGGAGCTGATAAAACACCAACTCCTGCAGCCGGTCCTGGGGCTACTGGGTTAGAACCTGTGGGAGACAGGATATGGAGGATCCCAGGGCCCAGGAATCCACCACATGCCCTCTCTCACCCACACCCCCAAGGTAATTCTGATAAAGACTAGATTTTGAAGACTAATGTTTTAAGACCACATAAGTACTACTTAATCCAAGTACTTCCTTAGTCTCTAAATTTACATCAGTCCAGGGGTGCCTGAGTGGCTCAGTTGACCCAGGTCATGATCTCATGGTTTGGTGAGTTCAGGCCCCACGTGGGGCTCTGTGCTGACAGCTCAGAGCCTGAAGCCTGCTTCAGCGTCTGTGTCTCTCTCTCTCTCTGCCCCTCTCCCACTTGCATTTGCTCGTGCATGCTCTCTCTCTCAAAAATAAAAATAAAAAATAAAAATAAATTTACATCAGTCCAAATATTACTGCCCAATTAGATATCTCCCATCCAAGTACTAACCAGGCCCAACCCTGCTTAGCTTCTGAGATCGGGCGCGTTCAGGGTGGTATGGCCGTAGACCCAATTAGATATCTCAAGGTAATAGCTGATTCTTAGTTCTGTGTGGAGAACTAAGGATACATATGACTGCAAAACACACAGGGAGGGGGAAGGCAAAGGAATTTAAGACTAGAAGGTAAAAAGTAATTGTACTGTCTTGATAGAAACCATGGTCTCCTTACATCAAATGAAAATCCTTTTTTTTTCTTCTCTTAGAGGATATGGACCATCACCAGGAAAGGCAGCCACCAGAAGAACTGAGAGAGAAATCAATTCCCCCAGGGGCCAAGGCATTCTCTCCTCTTCCTGTGTCTACATGGGGTCTGTGTAGGGTCTAGGTCTACCTAAACCCCTCCTCTATTGATATCTCCCATTTCCTCTCTTGTCCTAGAGGTTGGTCACCAGGAATCCAAACATGACACCATTAATGACACTGTCAGGCACCACAATCAAAAGAGTGCACACACAGCCAGGATTCACAAAGAGCATTAATTACACTCTGCAAAGGCGACGGGAAACAAAGCCTTCCTTCTGCCCCAGGGCATGTAACCAGATGGAAACGGCAGTGCTGAAAAAGTTCGAGTGAATCTAAAATTCCACAAACGTTTCTTGGTCCGGGGATTTTCTTGCCTTTCAGGATCCACACAGTTGACTCGGGGAACCCAGTGTCATGGCTGGAGATAACAAGAAAGGGCGGAAAACATAAGGCCTGAAGATGTACAGTTTGTGGACTCTTTGCTACAAGAAGGTAAGAGAGCTGAGACTTGACCTGATGGCAAGAGAGACTTTTTGCCCATGGCCAGGGTCAGCAGGGAGAGTTTATGGGGCACAGGCCTCAGTGAAAGGCAACAGAAGCCAAATCAGTCATCGGAAGTATACTGAGGGCTCGTGGAACTAATCCAGGAAGGCCACAGAACTCACCCAAGGGAGACCAGGACCCCTGCTCCAGCAAAATGCCACCACAGACCCATGTGGCAGCACCTCTGTCCTCAGTGCTGGACGCCAAGTGCCCTGGCTCCAGTCACTGGCACTGAGTGCTGGCCACTTCTGCTGGGATAACTTTGCTCTCAGGTCCATCCCACCAGCCAAGCCATGGTCAGCTCTAGCTGCAAGAGAGCCTGGAAGTCCACCCTCTATCCTGAGAGACAGGCTCCATCTTCCACCAGGACTCCAAGGCGGGGGGAAAGGAAAGTACCAAGCGTAGTCAAGGAGTTTGGAAGATAAGCCACTATAGGGGGAGAAGGAGGGAGAGAGGGAAGGAAGGAGCACAGAAGACTAAAAACCACAGGGAAGCTTTAGTCATGCCCTTGGACATCCATGGCTTTGCTATCCTGGTCTATGTTACATTTGCACCAGGTTGGGGCGCTGGGGTGGCTCAGTTAGTTAAGCATCTGACTTTGGCTCGGGTCGTGGTCTCACGGTTCATGTGTTTGGGCCCTGCGTTGGGCTCTGTGCCGACAGCAATCCCCCAAGATGAGCTTCAGATTCCAACTGTTCAGAAAATAAGAATGTCCACTAACTGAGAAGCAAATCTGTTGGCCAGAGGAATCAGCATCTCTCTGCATCCTAAGACGAAAAGCATGATATTCCCTTTAAATTATTTTATTATTTTCTGACAGTACGGACATTCCCATACGTTATAGGAAATATAGAAAATCCTGATAAGGACGCAGGGAAACTAAAAATCATCCACCAACCACCGAGAGAGGACCACCTTGAACAAATCTTGACAATCATTTTTATATTTACACTGTGTCTGTATAGATAACACACATAACCACACACACGTTTTGGAGGCTCATACCATGCTGAAACATAACTTCACGTAGAACATACTCCATATTATAATATACTCCCCCAGGTCAATGGTTTTCAGCCAGATTTCTGTCACCCGCTAGAGGTCAAGAAGGAACAAAGCAGAATGTCTGGGAGTCAGAGAACTAACAATATATCCTCAAGATTTCTTTCTTGTTAGAAGAAAAGATGTGTTGATTGTCCAAATCATTTCAAAGTCTGGTATGGCCAGTTACCTTCCGGGCCTCTAGTGAGCTCTGGTGTTTAGAAGACTAAAAGCTATCAGGACAGGAATTATAAGCGGTGCTTGGCAGTTGGCTAAAGGTTGATTGACACTTATTGTTCTGGGATTTCTGTGATATAAATGTTATCTTTGGGGTTATTTCTGAGCCGTTCCTTCTTCAGGCTCGATTTAAATGGTGTAGTAGAAAGAACATGTGTACACTGTGTGTGTGGGGGGGGGGGTTCACCTGCAGCCTGAATTCCACCATATTTAACCACATTCCAGAGCATCACTGGTCTGTGCGCAGGTCCACCCCACCACGTCTGGTGGCAGCGAGCACCGTGAAGACATGAGTCCATGTGCTCACAACCGCACCCTGCTTGGCCCGGTGGTACTTAACTATCTGCAATAAACAATGAAAGGCAACGGCGCTCTTTCCCAGAGAAGTGTGTGCACACATCTACTCAGACCATTTTGCACATATTTTCGGAGAGTTTATGGCTTTATTTAAGGTTAAGACCCTCATTCCAAAACATCCTATCCACTGACCAACCAACATCTATTTATGCAAACGCCTACCTTACGGATATACACCGCAACAGTCAGCAAATGTTTAGGCAAAGGTCCAAATAACAAATATTTTAGGCTTTGTGGGTCATTCCATCTTCCTGGAAAACTACTCAGCTCTGCCTGTGTAGAGCAAAGGGGAGCCAAAGACAGCACATAAATGAGTTGGTGTGTCTGAGTTCCAATAAAACTCTTTACAAAAGTAGGCCAGACCTGGCCAGCAGACTGGGCTTTGCTGGCCCCCGATACAGGCTATTAAAAGCAGGGTTTTTAAGATTTCTTTAAGATTCATATCTCTTGGTCATCGGTGGCCCTCAGGAGAATTATTCCCAAGCCTTTATGTTCCCCAAAGAAGTTAATTACCTGGATCCAGCCAGCGGCTGGTGTGGATAATCCAGCCATGTGTGAATTATCACAGAGGTCACTGGTCAGCCTGACTGACTCGAAGAAGAGTCCAGAGAGCGACCACCAGGACAGAATGCTGCGTCCGATGGACACCTTGTGGTGTCCATGCAACAGTCTGCCTTGGCCTTTGCAAGCATTGTCTGTCCTCTCCCCCAACACCCCATGCTTTGCGTGGCCCATCCGGATCAGCCTGGGCTTGGAAACCAATGGATGAACCTGAGTTCAGTGTACCCGGATCTGCAGGGAACAGCATGCGGTGGGTGGAACTAGACGAATCTCACTGCGGACCTTCTCTGAGCATGCCAGCGCTTAGAGTCACCTACTAACAGAAGACACTACTTGCACCTCATCCATACCAGGGGACAAAGAAAACCAAAAAGAGGAAGGGCAGTAGATGACAACCTGAAAAAAGGACACTCTAACCCTCAAAGGCTTATGTAGTCACCGACCCCACTGTCACCGGCCCCACTGTGACAGGTAACAGCCCAAGACGACCTCAGGACCCTGCCTCATGGCCTCCCCTCTCTTCCAATTCAGGTTCAAGGATCACTGGTTAAATGCCTATTCTGCACCAAGCAAGACCCCACAGGCATGGTCACCTGGAGAACTTTTGATCTTCTTTAATCCTAGAAACAACCCGGTGAGGTAGGTTCCTGTGAATCCTATGTTACAGGTAAGAAATAGGTTAGCTCAGTGGCCTGCCCGAACACTCTTCCTTTCAACTAGCTGCCCTGTCATTATTCCCAGCTCTGCCTTCTTCATGAACCTGACCGGTGGGTCTACCCCCGGTTCACTGGGGTGTGAAGGGCTTCTTCTCCTACTCCTGTTTCCATGAGGAAGCACTTTGCCCTAACACCTCCTGGCCTTTGGCCTCACCCTTAATACCTCCCCATGGGGACAGAGTGAGTTTCTTGACAGATGAATCTGGGGAGGTCCACCCAGCCACCCCCTCCTTTCCCTGAGTGCCAGGGTGCCCACAGGTAGCCTGACTTCCAATCCAGCCCTCCATGCTAGAGGTTCATAGGGTCCCCCAGCGTGTCTGTGAGTTGGCGGGTAAATTGGCCTAATTCTGTAGTCCACCATCACGAATCCCACTGTGATGCACATCATAGCCGTTGTCTCTAACCCAATCTTCGTTGGTACTGAGGATGGAATCTTAATTTCCCTCTGCTTCCTTTCCCTTTTAAAGTTATTCAAAGCTCGGACAGAGAAGATGGAGGTGTTCAGCATGAGGTCTCCAAACCCAGTCCCCGACCCTAAGCCTGATCTAGTCTGCAGAGCACAGTGGTCAAGTCAGGGTTAAACGTATGATCTGAGCCAGGCAAGTCAGAACCTTGGCCTACGGATATTGCCCTGTGGACACCGCCCCTCGGGCTGAAGCCCAGCCACCCGGAGCAAAAACAAGGGAAACACGCCAGGCGCAGAGTCTGTCTCGCTGGTGCCAGCCTCACTGTTCAGAGCCCGAGGCCCTTGATTCCTTGAGCTTCTAGTACCTTTTCCCACGAGTGAGCAAATAAAAGTTGATATGGCTTCAGCTAGATGAGTTGATGCCTGTCACCAGCAATCAAAAGAGGTCTGACTAAAGTAAGAAAACCTCGGCTACTGAGTGATCCCGCTAGGGTGACCCAGCTACTTCACAGCAGGATGGAGATTCAAACCCTGAGCTCCTGCATCACGCCACCAGGCTCCACCTCCACTAAAACCCAAAGCCCCCCCTCCCATGCCTTAATTCTCTAAAGCACGAGGGGTATGAACATCTCGCGGATGCCTGAGGGCACATCTGCAGCCATGGATCCTCTGGGCTCCCTCCCAAGAGGGAAGGGAAGGATTTTAGGGAGGATCCATCTGCTCTAGGAGTTTTATTGCCCTGGAAGTTTCCTGAAACGGCTAGACTGGTGCTTCTGAAAACAGGCCTTGATCAGAATCATCTGATAAAATTTTTTAAATCCAGATTCCCAGTCTTGGTGGTAGATCTAGTGGGTCTGCATGTCCCAAGGGAGGAGCCTGGCCATGGGCATCTCTGCGGGGTCTGGGGAGGGGCCACTGCTGCTGGTGAACCAGCTGGCACATGAGAACCGCCAGATCACCGAACACCAGCATCTTTCCCAGGGACAGGGTCTGAGAATGCCCCACGTGATCAGCCCAGGTTGCCAGGCTGGTCCCTTCCGAGATCACCCATGTCTAAGCCTGTATGACAGTCTCTGCTCTTCAGCTCACTTGTATTTTCCTAGTCATGCTTCACCCTGGTCTCTGCAAGAACCCCGTAATTGCCAAGTAACTGGGCAGCTCCAGGTGGCTGTTGGCTCTATACATGTCACCCCCGGCTGCAAAACAGAACTGACATGTGAGGGCCAAGAAGACTTAAACTTGGCCTGCTGGCTCAGACTCGGGTCCACCTTCCCACCCAGTGCTCGCTGCCCATGCAAATCCCCAGTTCCCTGCGCGGTCTCCTGGCTATGAGTTCCGGCCTCATTAACCACTCCGCCCATAAAAGCAGCCAGTCTTCTCAACCGAGCCGGTCCTGGGCCTTGGCCACCCTCATTTCAACCCAGTCAGAAAGCCTATCCGGAGATGAGCAGGTTCAGGAAGGGAGGAGCTTGGAGGAGGGCAGTGTGGACAGGTAGGCGCGGATGTCCTCCTACGCCTTCCTCTCCTTTGCCACAAGGAATCCTCGTGCACCAAGACTGAAGCCTCCAGACACCGATCAGATTCCAGAACAGCAACGTCAAGAATAAGGGGGTTATTTGGAGGTGGGACAAGTGGGTGACGTGCATCTCAGCAGAAGATCCTACTAATCGGGAAGATGTTCCAGCAGATCAAGGGTGGGAGCAAATGGCACTGCACGCCACAAGGGTCAGCAAAGAGAGTCCCCTTTCTGGGGCAGGGGATGCGGTCGTGACAAAGTCATTCTAAGACAGAACCTGCTCTGGGCAGGAGCCCCTGTATTCTGATAGGTCGAGAAGAATCTCTGTTGGGAGTGCAACCCTGTGAATCTAGAAAGGTGAAGCCAATGTCAAGGACACTCATGGGTTGGTTGGGCTCATTTCCAATCAGCCTGGGCTTCTATGTAAAGAGTAATTAGCACCATCATTGAGATGCAAATACTTTACACATTATGTAAATGCAGCTAAATGTTTGTCTCCAAAAGTTTGTTTTCTTAATTAGCTAACTATTTCCCCCTGCAATATACTCCTGCCTTTTAATCTGTTCTGGAGACGCTTCAGAGAGGGCGCAAAGGTAAACTTCGGCACAGCTACCCACTCTGTTAAGAAAAACCCAGCTCTATAAGAATGAGTCCCAGCTAACAAAGAAAAACCACTCTCCCAGACCCACGGGTACTCTCCAGGAAGAACCCAAGTCACGTCGTATTTGGGTAAGTTTCTGCCAAGGTCGGACGTGCGGGCACGGGGCGGACAGTGAATAGAAACATGTACTGGTGCCACCAGAGGGGCACGTGGCCCACACGCCCGGCAGCAGCTCTTGTGCCAATCTGCCATGTTTTCCACCGCCTCCCCATTCACCAGATGGGGAACACGGATTCGGACACGGAAGTCACCTGTTTCCCTCGCCAGGCTCAATGGGAGAGAAAGCTACAAGGGCTGTGAGTCCCAGAAGTTTTCCTTTCATTCACCTTTTCAGCATGTTGCAGGGGTGTGTGTGTGTGTGTGTGTGTGTGTGTGTGTGTGTGTAAGAGACAGAGAGAGAGAGAATATGCACTTGTGTGCCCAGATGCAGATTACCACCAATTTATTTGACTTGAGGTGGTCTGGTAGTTTCTCCCAAACTTCCCCTGGGGGCTGTCAATCATAAACGATGGGTGCTGTGGGCAGGGAGGAGCAAGACAGACAGCCTAGGAGGCTGGCAGGCCGGCTAAGGGCGTCCTGTCCTCCAGCGGCACAAACCACAGACATGAGGGGAATGTCTACAGCCGGCTCTCTGGCACACCCCTGTTTTCTTACCTCTTCAGGCTTTTCTCCTTCCCTTTTTTTCCCCGAGACAATGACGGAGGGCTCTGGGTGGCATTACAGGAGAGAATAGTTCTGGGGAATGGAGAGCCTGCACTCACTCAAGGCTTCGTGGCCAGTCTGTATCCCAGCTCTACCACTTCCTGCATATGCATCTTTAAAGATGCCACCTGATACCCTCTGTGCCTCAGTTTCCACATTTGCCAGATGGGGTGCTAAAACTACCCACCCCAAAGGACCAGGGTAGGGGGTAGGTAAGAGTGGGTGTGGGGCCTCTGGCTGGCAAGAATAGAGTGCAACAGAAGCCACATTTTAGTGGTTCCCAAAAGGAACTTGTATTCCATTTATAAAAATATTTTTTTAAAAAAGGCTGGAGCACCTGGGTGGCTCGGCTGATTAAACACCTGACTTGATTTCAGCTCAGGTCATGATTGGTTGGTTCCAGCCCCATTTGCGTTGAGGGCGTGGAGGCTGCTTGGGATTCTCTCTCTCTCAAAATAAATAAACTGACAGGTATGGCGGGCTTGGGGAAAGGAACACCAAGATGGCCGACAGACCGCATCTCAGGACTTTCCCGCCAAACAAAACCAAGATGGCCGATGGACCATCCCGCGGAACAATACCAAGATGGCCGGCAGACCACCATTTTGGAACTTTCTGCCCACTGCCAGCTCCCCGGAAACACGTCATTTGCCCTAGCCTCAGCTCTTCACCTTACAAGGGGGTTCTCCGCCCCCAGACACACATCAGAAACTGTATAAGGCCCCCCCTTTGGACTTCCCTGGCCCATTCTGTCTGGACCAGGGAACCTCTCCCGAGAGCACCCCCAATAAAAGCCTTTTACATTTATTTCTGACCTCAGTTTTCTGCATCATCTCTGCGACTTCTCTGGCCCATTCTGTCCAGACCCGGGAACCTCACCCCAGAGCTCTATAATAAAGAGTGCTCTGATCTCTTTGCCCGGACTCTGTTTTGTGACTTTCTCACTCCGCCGATTTAAACTTACATAAACATTAAGAAAAAAGAAGAAGAAAGGCTAATGGTGTGCCTGGTACACTTAATCCGTACTTAAGGTAAGTCCAAAAGGGCAGAAGGGCATGATGGGACAGAAAACAACAGATCATGATGGGATTTGGTGCAGAGTTTTCAAACACCTTCAGATCCCGATACTCTGTGCTGGGAGCGTCCAGTCTTGGCTGTCAAGTGAGAGCTTTCTAAGATTCACAGTCATGTCGACATTTTCAACTTTCAGAAAGGGTCACTGGCTGCTAACCCTAGTAGAGACTTTGCATCAATACAAGGAGAGGGGTGCCCTTTAAGATCGTCTCTTCTGCTCTGGAATACAAAGTACCTTTGTCCTTTTTTTTTCTTTCCTTTTCCTTCCTTCTTTCCTTTTTGAATAGCAGATTTATTCATCTAATATACTTTACTTAGACTAACATTATTACCCATTTGCACATCCTAAAAAATGTTAACAACCAGAGAGATGGGAATAAAGTAGGTCCCTGGCATCCCTACATTGTGCTGGGTGCTTGCTTATTATCCAGAGAAAACTGTGATAGACAAACTGTACATGGGCACGCATGTGCATAAATACATACGTGATCTATGTACCATATGTATTATACACTCAATGCTATTTCATTAGGCCATCAGACTTCCATTTAAAAATTTTATGTTTTTAAAAAATGTATCCATGTAATTTTTAGAAATTCACCTTGGAAACTGAAACTTAGTGGCTCGTGGAAATAGCACCCAGACAGCTAACTGCCGAAAAGAATGCGCACGACTCCTTCCTCCCTAGGTTTCCCATCAACATAAGTAAGAAGGGGAGGGGCCAAGAGGCAAACTGGTTTCTGGAAACAGATGTAGTTCCTCGGAGGGAGATACATTCCCTTTCTCTACCATTTTTGGTTTGGACTTAAGGCCAATGATGGGACAGAAAAACACAGATCATGATGGGATTTGGTGCAGAGTTTTCAAATACCTTCAGATCCCGATACTCTGTGCTGGCAAAGTCCAGTCTTGTCTCTCAAGTGAGAGTTTTTTAAGATTCATAGTCATGTCAACATTTTCAACTTTCAGCAAGGGTCACTAGCTGCTAAAGCTAATAGGGCACCACATCCTCAGAGGGCGGCTGTCTCTGCGTCAGGACCCCAGGCAGGAACTACACCGAGATGCCCTGCGGCAGCACAGGATGGCCCGAGTGGACCCCGGTATGAGAAGCTGTTCTTGAGCCTTCTGCTTTCTGAGGCAGAGGGCTGGGCCAAACGGGAGAAGACTGCCAGGTAGCGCTATCTGCACTGACCTGACGTCGCTCGAAGCTAAAACACAAAGCAAAAGCAAAAACAAAACAAAACAACAACAACAATCAAACCTGGTTCTGAGATACAGCAAAAATAACCACCGGAAGTCACAGGGCGTGGGGCTTACCAGCAAGATCAGTGTGGGAAAGGTGAGGCTGCCCTCATGTTCAAGGACAGACCCTGCTTGGTGAAAGGAGTAAGACTGAATGGGGCAGCTGGGAACAGACCTTCTCGTGCGACCACAAGGGACGCGTGAAGAATGGCTTGGTTCCTAGTGGGAAAGCACCTGCCATCCAGCAGGGGTGCGGAGAAAGGGAGAGATGTGGCTGCTGAGTGCTCTGTACTCCTTCAGCCTCTGCTGGGAAAAGCAGAAAATGCCTTGCTGAACATGAGGCTTCAGAAAGACAGACTCTCCAAGCGATGTCCGGATTTGGACAGACTGTAAATGGAAAAGAGAACCAACGTGGGGTGCCTGGGTGGCTCGGAGGGTTAAGCGTCCGACTCTTGATTTCGGCTCAAGTCATGGTCTCACGGTTTGTGAGTTCGAGACCCACATTGGATTCTCTGCTGGCAGCATGGAGCCTGGTAGGGATTCTGTCTCCCTCTCTCTCTGCCCCTTCCCCACCAAAAAAAATTAAAAAGAGGACCACCACGAAAGAGGGCTGGAAAATGTAGTGCTGATTATGTCAACCGACATGTGAGCTCTTACTGCAAAGAGTGTGGGGCTGAAGCCCTGTGTGTGTGTGTGTGTGTGTGTGTGTGTGTGTGTGTGTGTGTGAGACAGAGAGAAAGAGAGAGAGTCTTGCAGGTTGGGCTGGGAGCGGCTGACTGGTACAAGACCCTAACTGAGCCCAGGGCAAGAACAGAGTCCTCTGCAATGGTTCTCACACTTGAGCATGAAAAAACACATACGTACATACCTACATCCACAAGCAAACAATTCAATCAACCTGCTTGTTCCAGTAGCGCATCTACTAAAATTGAAGATAAGCCAAGAAGGTAAGCCTGGCCCGTGACCAAAGACGACACTCAAATGGGTGAAGCATTCTGTATTTTTGGAAGACGGCGTTCCTAATCAGTGGGCACAACATTTCAGGTAAGCAAGGTGAATCAGCTGTGGGATCTGCTGTGCCACATTGTACCCAAGGCGATGATGATGTTTCTTTGTACGCTTCAAAATTTGTTCGGAAGGCAGGTTTTAAAAAGATCACCTAAACAACTTTCACAAAAATCGTATTAAGTTTTTTTCTTCAGTGAAGTTTCTTGGAGCTCCTGGGAGAAATGGGCAGGGCTTAAGAGTTGGAAGGTGTGACAGGCAGTTGAGGGAACAGAACTTAGAGAAGAAAGAAGGATCCAGAAGGACACAAAGGACACCCACTGAGAATGGACTCCCTATGTGTGTATGTCCAGCCCAGGTCCGTGGACAAGGGCTTACTGGGAATCTTTACTGGGGGCCCTTCTCCTTCCGGCTCACCTGGCACCAGAGGGGATACATCCATTTAGGGTATATCCTTTCCTCTCGTAATTTCTACCAGAATGACAGATTCCATTATCTTCCTCGTCCGCCAAACCAGGAGCATGGGAAGAATGTCTGTGCAAAACGGCCACGGAACCCACTCTGAGAAACCCTGTTCCGGGAGGACCCAACCAAAGGAAGCCCGTGGAGACACCCGGGGCGAGTGCCAAAGGCAGGTGGCAAGGAGGTGTGCTCCCCCATGGGGTGGCCTGTGATGTCTTTGCTCGGAAGGTTCTGGTCCAAAGCATGGGAGCAGGAACAGAATATCCGAACGAGACGGAGCACATCTCAAAACCGTCAATCACCTCCCCACCGGAATCTGTCCCACTCTAGGCCACCAGAACCCTGAGCCTCTGGGCTCAGCCAGACAGGACCTCTGGAGCCACCAGGTGCTCTCTACAGAGAGCACTGTGCCTGCTGCCATGGCAACCCCAGTCCACCAGGGATGGGGGGAGGGGCTCTGCTCACCGAAACCCAGGAGACACTTTATCTTCAACCAAGGAAGTTAGTGTTCATCCTAGACTTTCTTCTCTTTCCCCTCTCTCTTTTCATGTCACCAAGTACCTCTAAACCATCCCCTTCCCCCCCCTCAAAAAAAAATCATTCGCCAAGATAAGACTTCTGATGAACCACGGAGCTGAATCTCCTTCCCCCCTACACCAAGAGGAGCCTAAGATCCTGTTTGTTCTCCCTATTAGTAGCCTATCCATCTCAAAGGAAACGGATCACCAAAAAGATCCTCAGGAATGCACTGGCCTTACCATCACCACCTCCCAGCGCAACCAGGACAAATGTGCTCACCCTGCTTTATGACTGAGGGTCACCTGGGGAACTCTGCCAGGCAGATTCCCCAACGGATTCCCAAGAGAGTTGATTTAAGCAAATCAGGAGCACAGGAGTACCGCATTTCCTCTAGTGCCCCAGGGAATCCTGATGCAAACACACTGAGATCCACCCTTGAGAAATTTGAGGAATGGGGACCACAGCTCTGGGCTCCTCTTAGATCTGTCCCTTTAGCATTTTTTTAAACATTTTTATTTATTATTGAGAGACCGAGAGAAAGAGCATGAGCAGGGGAGGGGCAGAGAGAGGTTGAAGACACAGAATCGGAAGCAGGCTCCAGGCTCTGAGCTGGCAGCACAGAGCCCGATGCGGGGCTCGAACCCACCAACTGTGAGATCATGACCTGAGCTGAAGCCGGAAGCTTAACCGACTGAGCCACCCAGGTGCCCCTAAATCTGTCCTTTACAGGGCAGGCTGAGCTCAGTCCACCAAACTAGCCATGGGTCTTGAAAGGGCTAACATGGGATCTTCCCCTCCCCCACCCCCACTACTGCAATGTGGAACTGTCTACCATTGTTCTGTGTATGGTGGACGCACATGGAAAACACCTCCCGTTGCGAGGTGAAATGTGAAAGCAAGCATGCTCACAGCCCCAAAATAGTTACAAATGTACTCCCCACTTAGGAGTCTCCACTGGAAATCTCCCTCCCTGCCAAACAGCCTAACGGAAGTCCTAACCTGCCACTTACAGCAGTCCTGTCGAATGTGAACACTGGTTTGCATTTTCCTTTCATCGTCAGCATTGCGGTAATGTCAGGTCACAAGTCTTAAAAGAGATACGAGTCGTGAAGCTCTGGGAAACGATTCACATGTAAGGGGCACTGCCCGTCGCCTGGCAGAGCCTGGGTCACGTCGGACCTCATGAAGGACTCCGCACACGATACAATTGTTGTGCAAATTTACATTTCTCCTAGAGATGGGTCTGTTTCCAGCAAGATTTAAAGATTAAAATAAAGCCAACATCTCCCTCCACAATGCCTAGAAATGACGGATGAAATAAACCAAAGGGATTTAAGTCCGCATCTGAGTCTGCAATAGAGAGAAGGGATCACCGATGACAAGGAAGCGATAAACCAGACCCTAAATGCCAAAACCGGTTCAGGCGCAGATGCTGCCTAGGATTACAGGCCCCATGAATGCGTTCTGGGTGTTACCGTCCTCATGGGGCACGATGAGGCCCTGAGCCACACGAGGCAGGTGGTGAGAGTCTATAAATGCAAGAGTCACAAAATTCTGTCCCAGTGTGGAAGGGGGTAGGAAACTAGGACCAAAAAATCCATCGAGCTGCAGCTGCACAGAGAGGCAAAAAAGATGATTATATGTTTGAAGAACAAAAACCATGGGCTTTCACCTTAACTGTTCAGAGTTCTGAGTGTCTAGTGTCTGCTAGTCTGAGAAAACCCCGACCTGACTGTCACTATAAAAATCAGTTCCAGGCTAACATCACTGTAAAAGGGTCTTACAAAAGCAAATGCAAAATCAGGCTGAAGGGTCCTCCCCTGATCCAGGGCCTTGGGACTCCTTTGAGCAAAAGACACCCCACTAGAGAAGTACTGGTATAAACAGTCACAAAGCCAGGGCGCCTGGGTGGCTCAGTCGGTTAAGTATCTAACTTCAGCTCAGGTCAAAATCTCGAGGTTTATGAGTTCAAGCCCCGTGTCCGGCTCTGTGCTGAAAGCTCAGAGCCTGGAGCTGCTTTGGATTCTGTGCCTCCCTCTCTCTCTGCCCCTCCCCTGCTCGCACTCTGTCTCTCTCAAAAATAAAACATCAAAAATAAAAATGAAAATAAGTCACAAAGCCTACAAGAAAACAGCACTCCAACAAATGGAGTCCACGATGCACAAAGGAGAAACACGGCTTTAGATGACAGACGTTCCATTGAAAATATGAAACATGTCTAACCTGGCATCAAAGACATGAAGGACATAACAGAAGAAATCAAAACTGTAAGAAAAGAACCAGCTGTAACAAAGGAAAGCAGACACAGTAAAAAGAAGCAACCCACTGTGATAACTCAAAAATAAAAACTGTGGTCATTGCAATTAGAAACTCAACAGTCAAGTTAAAGGACAGGTGAGACTCAGCTCAGGGACTAATCCATGAGCCAGAGAAGAGTCCACAGAAAGATAAAGGGATAGAGGACATCAAGGAAAGGGTAAGACATGGGGCAAATATATAAGAGCTTGGAGGGACGTCTGGGTGGCTCAGTCGCCTGAGCGTCCGACTTTGGCTCAGGTCATGATCTCACCATTTGTGAGTTCGAGCCCTGCGTCGGGCTCTGTGCTGACAGCTCAAAGCCTGGAGCCTGCTTCCAGTTCTGTGTCTCCCTCTCTTTCTGTTCCGTCCCCACTCGTCTTCTGTTTCTCTCTCTATCAAAAATAAATTAACATTTAAAAAATTTACAAAAAAATAAGAGCTTGGAATAAACATCTATTAAGTGCTACAGAAGACAAGAAAGAATGAGGGAGAGGTAAATTTGAAGAGATAATTGCTAAAAACTGTCCAGAAATTAATAATAATGAGTATTCAGCTTAAATGAGACAAAAACGTTCTTTTTAATGTTTCTTCATTTTTGGGAGAGACAGACAGAGTGCTAGTGGGGGACAGGCAGAGAGAGAGGGAGACACAGAATCCGAAGCAGGTTCCAGGCTCTGAGCTGTCAGCACAGAGCCCAGTGCGGGGCTCGAACCCACGAAACACAAGCTGAAGTCGGACGCTTAGCCGACTGATCTACCCAGGCACCCAAACCATAAGAAACTCTTAAATACAGACAACAAACTGAGGGTTGCTGGTGGTGTGTTGGGTGGGGGATGGGCTAAATGGGCGAGGGGCATTAAGGAGGGCACTTGTTGGGATGAGCAGTGGGTGTTATGTGTAGTGACGAATCACTAAATTCTAGTCCTGAAACCATCATTACCCTACGTGTTAACTAATTTGGATTTAAATAAAATTTAAAAAAAGAAAAGAAAAATAAGTAAAATAAAAAAATAAAAGCCACAGTAAAAAGAAAGAAAGAAAGAAAGAAAGAAAGAAAGAAAGAAAGATGTAAATCTTTGAGTGATAAAGAGCTCTCCAAGTCTTACACAAGACCACACACACACACACACACACACACACGTGTGCACAGACAACACCACATCACACTGAAACTGGGAAACACCACGACAAAAACGATGTATAAGCAACCAGAGAGAAAGACAGAAACCGGAGAGGAAGCTGCTGCCGCATACGTTTTTATAACGCTCGCAGAGAACACAACACGTAACACAGCTCTTCCGCGTGACAGAAATGGTCTAAGTGCAGTAACACGGAATGACGTTGTCAACGTGCCAAAGGAAATAACATTTTCTGTCAACTGAGGCATTTAGGTGCAACTGAGTTTTTCTTCCAAGAGTCAGAGCAAAATAGAGATATTTTTAGATGAGAGAGGAGATTTTTATCCCCATGGATCCTGAGTAAGGAAGTAATAGAGAAGGAGGAGGGAATGGGGTGGGAAGCGCGGAGCCGTGATGAACAAAGCAGCGGACAGACGTGCTGGAAAATACAAGCAACTGCTGATCACATAAAACAATAACTGATAAGCAGGATGTCATTAAAAATTAAAGTTGTGGGGGGCGCCCGGGCGGCTCAGTCGGTTCAGCACCCGACTCTTGGTTTTGGCCCAGGTCATGATCCCAGGGCCGTTGGACTGAGCCCCACATCAGGCTCTTCACCGACAGCATGGAGCCTGCTTGGGATTCTCTCTTTCCTCCTCTCTCTGCCTCTGTCTCCTTCTAAAATAATAATAATAATAATAATGCATAAAAATATAATTTATAGGTCTATTTTCTATTTTTTAATAAAGTTTTCAGAAGAAAAATATAGACCCCAATCTAGGTTTATTCTGATTTCTTCTATCTCCATTCATGGTCTTCAATAATAAAAATAATCACTGTCTGGCAAATGTCAAGAAATTGCTAAACATGTGTTGGCTGAATAAATGAAATAATGGCTCCAAAGCATTATAAGATTCTGAATCATTAGAAGATCCTAAATTAAAGGCTCACTTAGGCTTATTAAACTGTTATCAAAATGTTTATTCAAAGCTTTTTAACCATTGTTTGCAATCAGAAGACTTATGTTAAAGCTACAGTTATCAAGAAAGCGTGGCTTATAAATGACCAACTTAGAAAGCTAATATAGGGGCACCTGGGTGGCTCAGTTGGTTGAGAGTCTGACTCATGATTTTGGCTCAGGTCATGATCTCACACTTTGTGAGTTCGAGCCCCGAATTGGGCTCCAGGCTGAGTGTCAAGCCTGCCTGGGATGCTCTCTCTCCCTCTCCCTCTACCCCTCTCCCAGTCTCTCTCTCTTTCTTTCCCTCTCTCTAAAATTAAAAACAAAAAAACTCAACATACTTTCACCAGATGATCCAGCAATCATGCCCCTTGGTATTCACCCAAAGGAGTTGAAAACTTGTGTCCACACAACATCTTGCGCATGGATGTTTATAGCAGCTTCTTTCATAATTGCCAAAACTTAGAAGCAGCCAAGATGTCCCTGAGTAGGTGAATGGGTAAACATCCAGACGTTAGCACCTCCAGACAAGGGAATATTATTCAACACCGAAAAGAAATGAGCTATCAAGCTACGAAAAGACATGAATGAGCCTCAAATGCGTATTGCTTAGTGAAAGAAGCCAATGATGAAAAGGCTGTATGTGAATGCGAACTGTGTGTGTTCAACCGTATGGCATTCTGGAAAAGACAAAACTCTGGAGACAGTTGTGGAGGGGGGAGGGGAGAGGAGGGGTGAATAGGAGGGGCACAGAGGACTTTTAGTGAAAATACTCTGCATGATACTGTAATGGATGATACACGGAATTATGTATTTGTTTATAACCAAAGAATGTACAAGACCAAGCGTGAACCCTAGTGTAAACTGTGGACCTGGGTGCTCATGATGCATCCCCAGAGGTTCTTTAGATGCCACAAATGTACCTCTCTGGCCGGGGGGTGTTTACCATGGGGAGGCTGTGCACGACAGAGGGTGGGGGTATATGAGGGATCCCCTAACCTTCAGTTCAATTTTGCTATGAACCTAAAATTGCTCTAAAAAATAAAATCTAAAGACGGGGTGTCTGCGTGGCTTAGCTGGTTAAGTGTCCAACTCTTGATTTCAGCTCAGGTCAAGACTCACGGTTTGTGGGTTCAAGTCCCACATCGGGCACCACACTTGACAGTGTGGAGCCTGCTTGGGATTCTTTCTCTCCCCCTCTCTCTATGCCCCCCTAAAGATCACGTGGTCTCTCTCAAAATGAATATATAATTTTTTTTTAATTTTAATAAAAATGAAAAATAAAATCTAAGGTAAGAAAAAAACAACACAATAACAGTACTAGTAGCTAACTTGGAAGTATCAAATTAAAAAAAGGGTAGAACTAAAATATTAGAAAAATAATATGGAAGATGCCAGGGTAAACCAAGTTATAGCATCCAGGGCCCGGAGAGATTGCTTCAGGAGAAGGGGAGAGAGAGACTCCTTGGTTTCGAACATCAGTAAGTCTACTATCCCTGTTAAAACATCAATGGCAGCCACAAACACGAAAGTGAATCTAAAACGTTCAGACAAATAAAGGGTGAGGGGAAAAAAAGGAGAAAGTCGTGTAGAAAGGTCAATAAACCCGATAAAGTACAAAGGAGGGGAGAAAATAGATGGCAAATAGAAAGAACAACATAAAAGAAGGCGAAGTGCTACCAGTCCTGGTAAGGCCATACGACTCTCCCCAGCAGGACCCCCAGGGGCACAGCCTCTGGTGTGCGGGGGGACGTGCACGCACACACGCACACGCACACACATTAGAAGCAAGATGGCGGTACTGGTAAAGACTACTGAAGGGGATCCCAAATACACCGTTTGGGCATCAGGATTATTTTGAGCTTGCGGCAACTGACAGACAGAAGATGCAAGAAGAACTCTCTGCCTTCTCCCCTTCTGCCTAAAGGCAGGATACAAATCATCCTTCATTTAAATTTTGTTTAATATTTATTTTTGAAAGAGAGACACAGAGAGTGAGCAGGTGAGGGGCAGAGAGAGAGGGAGACATAGAATCTGAAGCAGGCTCCAGGCTCCGAGCTGTCAGCACAGAGCCCGATGCAGGGCTCGAACTCATGAACTGTAAAACAATGACCCAGACAAAGTCAGACACTTAATTGACTGAGCCACCCAGGTGCCCCTATAAATCACGCCTCATAACAGCACCTCCCCATCCAGAGATGACTGGTGTGCATCACAAACCTTACTAAATAATCCTTACCAGCCATAAGTTTCTCCCATATATTTTCCCCCACAATGTATGGCCCCAAGAAGCTCAGATTTTTTTCTTTGTCTAGTAATTTGTTGAGTAGTGTGACCCCATGTCAAAATGGTATATAAGTTCTCAATCCTAAATACCACTTTGGGTTTTCAGGTCTTTTCTGTGGAGGCCTCATGCACATAAAATTAACAATAAAATTTGTATGCGTTTCTCCTGGTAGTCTGTCTTTTTTCAGTTTAATTCACAGGTCCCAGGCACTGAACATAGGAAAGTTGTTTTTATCCCCTCCTCTACACTATTAAATTATCAAAGAATAAATAATCCTAGTTCCACACTAACTATTCCAGAGGATGCATGTTTGGGAGGGAGGGAAAGAAAGCCCACAACTCAGCCCTGGAGGACCCTGGTGTAACCTTAATATTCACACCAGAGAAACAAAACATAAATAAAAATTTTAAGCCACACTCCCTTAGGAACGTGGATGCAGGGGCGCCTGGGTGGCTCAGTCAGTTATGCTCAGGTCATGATCTCATGGCTTACGGGTTCAAGCCCCACATCAGGCTCTGTGCTGACAGCTCAGAGTCTGGAGGCTGCTTCGAATTCTGTGTCTCCCTCTCTCTCTGCCCTAACCCCGCTCATGCTATGTCTCTCTGCCTCTCTCTCAAAAATAAAGAAACATAAAAAAAGAACATAGATGCAAAATGACTGTGGATAAAAAGAGACTATCTTTAGTATCTATCAAAGGTATCTATCAAAACTCTGCCTATGAAACATCATATTAAAGATAAAAAAAATGGAAAGTTCTCTTTAGCATTCATGAGATAGACAGAACTCTGAAGATGGCACCCAAAGGTCCCCTGTCCCCCCTATAGGCACATTTTGCATAATCCCTGGGATCATGTATACAATAGATTTCACTCCTATGATTATGAAAGATTGACCTTGAAATAGGGAGGTCAAGCAGGTAGCCGGCCTCATCCCATGAGCTCTTCAAAAGAGAGACTTTTCTCCAGCCCATGTCCGAAGAGGAAGCCAGCGATTTCTCTGGGGCTGGGCTCAGAAATGTGCATCGGAAGTGGGCACCCCCAAGGAAATGAGCCCCAGCGTCGCCATCCCCAAGTGGCAACAGTGAAAGGGACCGGAAAATCGCCAGACAGTGTTTGCTCTGCTGTTTGTCAAAACGGCCATTTGCAAGGATCTGGGAAGCATCAGGTTCTTACAGGAGAGAAAGGAAAACTTGTCCTCCACCGTCCTAGGTTCTGCAGCGGGGGCCTGGAGACTAAACAGACAAAGGACGGACTGACAAGAGAAAAACAGCATGTATTAACGTGGGCAGCACACACATACGTGGGTGAGGCTGGGTGATGAGTAACTCAAAGCGGTGATTAGAATTTGGGGCTCACGGGGCATCTTAACAAAGAGCAACAGATTTGCAGAGAATTAACAAGACAAAAACAATGGGAACTGGGCTCGAAGGATGACAGACTGTGGGAAGGCAAATAAATATACAGAGGAACCAGTAGGGGACAAGGGTTGTTTTCGCTGGGCACCTTGTGGGCACTTCTCCGGGCTCGCAAGCATCTCTGGCGATGCACAGAGAGAGTATCTCCCTTTCCGGTACAGAGAGGGTAACTTTCTCACTAGGAATTTTATGTCATGGGTTCTTTTAATTATTCATTGTTCAATGTTTATTTTTGAGAGAGACAGAAAGTGTGTGAGCAGGGAAGGGGCAGAGAGAGAGGGAGACACAGAATCCACAGCAGGCTCCAGGCTCTGAGCTGTCAACACAGAGCCTGACGCAGGGCTTGAACTCACCAACCTCAAGATCGTGACCTGAACTAAAGCTGGATGCTTAACAGACTGAGCCCCCCAGGTGCCCATATGTCATGTTTTCAGGAAGGAAGGGAGAGGTCGGAGAGCCCTTCCTGCACCTGCCGGTCCGCACGCGTCTGCCCCAAATAATCAGCATGCCACAGCGGCACATTCCGGGGCGGCATGCTCTGATCCGCCACATTCTCGGATATTGGTGCGCGTGTTAAATATGCGACCCTGGGCCCCCTCCCCAGAAAGTCTGCTCCTGTCAGCCGCTGTCAGGTTCTTTTTTCTTAAGTGCGTTTTTAAAAACTGATTTTCTTAACACGAAAAGAGCGGAGAGAAGAAAATGGTGTGTAAGTAATCCCACTGCCCAGATAATCCCAGATGGCATTTAAAAGCATGAAAATAACAGAGGTATGGGGTTCGAAATGCAAACAGGAAAGGTTGAAATGAACACCAGGAGTTTCCCTCCCCCGCCCCAAGTGTCTCTTTCCAAGGTAACCAGTGATCGAAATTCTGATGCTTTCTTACAGAAAAGAATATCACGTATCACATTAATACCAGGACATGCACCCTTTCCAATAGTTCCTCTTTTTTTTTTAAACTCTGTTAAAACTCTGTTATACTGTTGCCAGCTTTGTAGAGTTGGCTTTTTTTGTTTAACATAACCTGCAGATGTTTCTGCATCTGCATTCAAAACACCTCCCTGTTCATCTAAATAGGCTGAAAGGGGGAAGGGATCACATTTTCAATTGGGACTTAAGGTGATTCTAATGTCGGTGACGGGGTGCGGTCAGCGTAGACCACACTGAGAAATCGGGACCTGGAAGACAGGTGTATTTATGCGAAACTCTCTCCGGTTGTGGTTTCCGGCCTCAGAAATGCCCTGCACACCTCCCGAGCAGGCAGGACCCCAGAGGACCTCTGAACTGACTTTACACAATGTTCGTGTGCACACCGTCACAGGACAACTGGGTAAATATTCCCATTCAGACTCGGTTTAGCCCCATGCAGGAAATGATTCCCGGCTTTAGCTCTGAGAATGGTGTGTCCGGAGGCGATGCATTCATCTGCAAAGCATCCTGAGGAGACCCCCAAATCACCATTCACCCACTTTCAATCTTGGCTCTAGGCCCAAGCAAAGCGGGGGGTGGGGGGAAATGGCCCCGGTGGCACCAGATGCTCAGAGGACCCCCTCCCCTACGCCGTGGCTGCACTCCCCGGCAGGTTTTCGGCTGACCGTTCAGCGGCTCCAACGAGAACACTGCCGCTGGCCCGAAGCCCCGATCCGCAGCCCCACCTGTCTTTTAATGGGAAAAGTGTGGCCGGCTAATGAGCCTGGATGTGCATCACCTAATTAACTCTGAAAGTCCTCGGCGACCCCCCCTTCCCTGGCTGCAGCGATGATGCTGGTCCCTAGGACGTCACAGGCAAGGGAAAAGCGATACCGAAGGTCAGTGTCTTCGCTCCTGTCTCTGCTCTGGGGGAGGCTCGTGGTCCCACCCCACGCAGATAAGAGTCCTGAAGTGAAGGGAGCTGGAAGCCAAGACCCACGTCCCCCAGGCACCCCCAGAGGGAGAGCCTGGGGTAGGCGCGCTCCACTCTACTCCCCAGACACGGTCAAGGGGACGAGGCAGGCACAACTCACCCACTCTGCCAGATTCTCGGGCTGTTCCCTTGAACTGTGGCCACGGTGACAGGGAGCCGTGGTGGGGGTGGGGCTTAGCTGGCCCCCACACACCTGAGACCACCGGCTTGCAGGTTACAGGACGCAGATGCCGAGCAGAAAGGAGAGGCCTGGGCCGGAAGGCACAGAGGGGTGAACAGACATATGCTGTCAGCCTCCCACTTCTTAGTATCAGTGCTCCCCGGAGGCCCGGCTCGCCTCACCCCTGGATTCTGCGCCCTTAAAATGCACTCTCTCCTGTGAAGTGGGGCCTTCCACTCCTTCAACCACAAGCTCCTGCCTGGATCAAGACAAAACTCACACTGGTGATAAACTCTTGACAGCTATTGACAGAACCAGAGAACAAGAGGTTGGAAATAACCCCTGAAATGCTTGCCCAGGGAAAGCAAGTCTCGGGCCCCGGGGAGCACAGACGGTTTTTTGCTCCAAAGCAAAGAGACATGTCCAGAGTCCACTCTGCGTTCCCTGCTGGGGGCTGGGCACCTCTCCTCCCTGTGTCCCTCCCCAGACCCACGCCGCCCCTCTCTTGCGATGTGGTTGCCTAAGTGGTGGGAAAGGCTCCCCCCTCAGCAAGGCTGGTGACTCAGAGGATGAGGGCTGGGCACCTGTTTGCCCAGGCTGTCACGGGGCTGCTGAGCAAAGCTCAGGCACCAAGGGAAAGGGGACATGCCTGCTTTCTGGTAACTCAGGGTCCTGCCAATCCCTCCCATTGTGCAGGTGAAGGGGCTGAGACAGGAACCGGAAGTTACTGGTCCAGAGAGAAAATGTACTGGTTTCACCTTCAAAACCTCACTTCCAAAGAAACCACCAGGGACAAGTCTGAGAGGAAGGAGAGAGCCCAGAGGACAGATGAGCGGAAGTGTTCCTGATGGCCGGGAAGGCACTGTGGTCACCAGGGGCACTGACTGTGTTCTCAAGGGCTCCACCCCGGCCCCTTCCCAGGAGAAAGAACCCA
This sequence comes from Mungos mungo, assembly GCA_004023785.1. Lineage (NCBI taxonomy): Eukaryota > Metazoa > Chordata > Mammalia > Carnivora > Herpestidae > Mungos > Mungos mungo. The sequence goes on from PISW01004865.1 coordinate 103,346, forward strand.
GCCAGGGTCTCCTGCCAGTTATGAACAGAGCAAAGAGGACACAGATTGTAGGGTTGGAGACACAGTCATTTCTAATTCTTTCCCCTGAAAACACGGCCTCATCATTTTATACCCAAATAAAGCTGAGAAATGTTACAGGGGCTGCAGGTTGAATACACTGGGGGGGGGGGGGACAAAAGGAAACCTCACAACCCAAAAACCCAGGCAAGCAAATATAGCTCACACAGGATCGTAGACAAACACAGAGAGCAAATCACCTCGGAGAGAGGGAAAGAAGAGACGGGAGCTATTTTGAGACAGAAAAGCTGCTGCAATTAGGCTGGATGCTGAAATAACATTTTGAGGGTGGAGGGAAGTCACAGGGAATGTAATTAAGTGAACTGTATATATGATTTTAAATCCTGTTCGCATGAACGCTGTAAAATATTCCACTTAATTCATCATTATTGAATTTACCGGCAATGCCGCAGGGTAAAACTTGAGCCCGAAGTTTAATTATACCCAGGTAGAGCACAGCGTTTTTCATGTCCCAGAGAGCTGCCAGATGTAGAAAGATGCAGCTTTATAATGGTCCACCTTTCTGGACACAGCCGCCGCCCTCCTGCGGGCTTCTAGGAGGACAGAGGGGACCTGGAACCCCCTCTCCCCCGCCCGCTCCTACCCGATGCTCTGTACCAATGAACTTGGCAGAGGAAGCAAGAGATCTATGGGAAAGCTATTCAAATCCAGTGATGGCAAATGCTCTCTGACCCATCCCTCCTTCCTTCGCCCATCTTCCACTAGAATACACATGCGCACATGCGCGTGCACGCACACACTCACCCCTGTGCCTGTATCCACTGTCCTACATTCAGGCGGCTCTCAAGGACTACCCAGCTCCTGCGCCTTCATTTACTAAGGAGCATCCCGCAGTCAGGGCTTCTTCCCTAACTCCTGTCCCCTTTCCTTACAGCACGTTCCACGCCTGCTGTATTCGCAACTCCTCCTGTGGGGGTCAAAGTTAACCTTGGAAGCTTTCCTCTTTGTTCTCTTGAGACATTGTCTCATGCTGTCAGGGCCCAAAATGTCCAGGTCACTGGGTGGATATAAAGGCTGGATTATGATGGCCGAGAAGAGAATAGATGAAGAGTGGCTGTGGAATGCTCATGGAGGGGAGGGCACAGGAGCTCCGGGCTTCCTCTCGGGGGCTGACGTCCCCCCTGCAGCCCCCAGACCAAAGTCAAGTAGAGAAGAGGCCAGGGAGCGCATTATTAAGTTCTACACGTTTGACTGTTTGTTAGAATATAGTGCTAATGTGGCCGCGATCACAGAAACCCAGAACCTAAGGGACCGTTTCAACTTCCCTGCACCCACAGCCAGGAAATAAGTCCCCAGGCCCCAGCCAGGCCCTCAGAACATTCAGGACCTTGGTGATGAGGGGAGCTAAGAGAAAATGCATAATGTGAGTTAATGCTGCACCTGGTGTGGAAAAAAGAACCTAATTAAGCACCGTCTTACTAAAAGATTGAAAAGCATCCCAGTCTCGATAAGGAAGATCAGCAACTCGCAGACTTTCAAAGACCATTGTATGCATCTGAGAAAGACTTGCCAGTCTTGGGTTTTCTGGAGGAAAGCCGGGGCGTGTCAGGGGTGTGCTTTGAAAGGAAAAGGCTAGAAAAGGCTTCGAGATCAATGGCCCGCACCTTTCGAATCTAACCGCCTTGCTTTCACCCACTCTTCTAGGCCTGCTTGCTTCCATTCCCCCTCGGCCCCTCCAAGGGTCGCTCCCTGACCACCCGTCCCACTTTGAACAGTAACTCACGAGGCAAAATTCTGGGTGGCTTTACCCTCGGGCCCATTTCCCTGCCTCCTTTGAAGGGTAGGCAGCTAGTCCCTCAGATACAATTATTTTCACTCTTGTTAGCGCCACATTGAAATGGGAAAAAGGAGGTCCAAACCTTTCCTCTGTGACAGGCTTGCGACGCCCAAGTGAAACGCATCAATTATTTTCCCCCTGCTTATTCACGAGAGATAATTGGGATGGAAAAAATCTGCAGCTGGGCAAGAAGAAAAGACTGCAGGTAACTTTCGATGATGGGTTTTTCTAGCCCCACGACTCAGATCCCCTGTTGCTGAGCCCATCAGACGCGCTCAGTGGAGTCAGGATGGATGAGGACTGAGTCCACGCTTCGTCCCAGCTTCGCGGCAGACTCGTGGTTTCACACCAAGGGCAAGTGGCCAGACCGTCTTCATGTGATCATGGCACAAGGCGGTCCCTCCTCTCAGAACCAGGGCCCCTTTGTGGCAATGAACGGACCTCTTGGAGACACGTTCACTCCATCACACCCACACTGTCGGCTCTTGCCCCAACCGTACAAGGAGTTCTTGACACTCACTTCTCTCGGCAATTTTGGGAAAATGACGGCCCATTAGTATATTTACTTGGCATATTTCAGAAAAATACACACCCTCCCTGCCCCAGAGGTCTTCTTGGTATTTGAACATGCCAAGTTTGCTCCGACCTCAGGGCCTTTGCTTCTGCTTTTCCTTCTCAATCTGGTACTCTCTTGCTCCAGATATCCTTATGGCTCGTCCCCTTACCTCCTGCAGGCCCTTGCTCACAGGTATCTTTGGGGTGAGCAATCTCAATACCCATTTATAACGTCAGCACTCCCCAGCACCCACTTTCCTGCCTTCTTGTTCTTCAAACAGCACCCATGCGATCTAGTTCCTATGTGTCCTACCTCTTCACTCGATCGCATATTCTCCCCATGACAAACACAAGCTCACAGGGCAGGGCGTTTTGTCAATTTGTTTAGTGCTTGTCCCCCGGACCTGACCCGCAGATGCTCAATGAGTAATTGTTGAAGAAATCAAAGAATGAATGAACTTTGAAACAGGATCAGGTCTTCCTCATCCCTGTGGATCTGAGAGCGAGAGCAGCTCGTTTGCATCAGGAGCATCTTACAAATGAAGGAAGAACGTTACACATGAAACCTCCTGGGGGCGGGTGGAGAGCAGAATTAAGTCTCAATGCAGAGAAAAGAAGGGGTAACATCATCTCAAGAGTGGTCAGCAAACAAGCAGCACACGTTCCTCAAATGCCAGGATTTGAAAAAGTCTTTTGGGAACAGACTTCAAAGTCTATTTCAAAGAGGCGAAACATTTCTGAAAACTGTTACCGAGGGATAAGAAGGTATTCGTGACCCTCAGTTGGCTTCAGAAAACACTCAGAGGGTGTTCCCAATTCACAAGTGATTAAAAACCTTCCTTGAAAACCAAGGACAGCTTCTGGCCCTGAGACCCACATGTGAAGTCCAGTTGAGGTCTAGACTTTATGTCATTAGCCGGCTCCACCCCAGCAGCCCCTCCAGAGTGGACGTGGTGGTAAGGGTCCGTGTCCTCTTAAATAATAACCTGTGGTAGGTACACAACCAATTACAAGAAAAATACAGACCATGTTCCAGAGCTGACCTTGAATTCCACCCCCCTTGGCTGACGGGTAGGTGGATGAACACAAATGAGACAGACTATGCAGGATGCAAAGAAAGGACCAGAAGAGAGGGCAAAGGGCAGGATAAGGAAAGGGGTCAAATCACAAAACCTCCCACCATGGTGACAACTGATGCCACGATTTCTCCATTCAACAACTAAAAGCTAGAATTAGCACAGGGGAAGGGATGGCGTGGAGAGGGTGGTGTAAGTGTGCAATATTTTGCACAGTTTTATTTTCAATTAAAAAAGAAACAACAACCCTATGGGGCACCTGGGGGGGCCCAACCGGTCTAGCGTCCAACTTCAGCTCAGGCCATGATCTCATGGCTCATGGATTTAAGCCCCGCGTCGGGCTCTGTGCTAACAATTCAGACCCTGGAGCCTGCCTCAGATTCTGCGTCTCCCTCACTCTCTGCCCCTCCCCAACTTGTGCTCTGTCTCTCTCTTTCTCTCTCAAAAATAAATAAACATTAAAAAAAAATACCTACAACTACTTAACAACTGTCCTCTTAGCCCTGGGACATCCGACAAAGGAACAAAAGTCACAGTCCCCCTTATCAAGTCCTGCTTTGCATTTGCCTTCCTGCCCAGAGTCACACAGGAGTCCAGCTCTGGCCTCCTGGCCATGGTGTACACTCCTGGCTGCTGCGCCCCATGGCCCCAGCTCCACGGAAACTCGGTAGATGGAGACGGTGCCTGGGACCCAACCAAAGGCTGTGCGGCGGTGCCTCTCTAAAGGCTCGCCTCTGAGCAGAAATCCAGGTTTGGAAATCCCAAGAATACTCATACTCCCCACAGTTTAAAGCTCAGTACGAACCTGCTATCACAGCCTTTGCAGAGAACAGGCATCACCAGAAACGGTGATTCATGCTTCTTCCATGCCTCTACCTCTTTTTCTTGTTTCATTAGTTCCGAATATTTGTAACAAATAACCTCTTGGCTCATCTGGCAGACCTCAGCAAAAGGAGAAATCTTCAAAATAGCAATGATGGTAATAAAATCAACGGTAATAAAATTTCTCCAGGTAATTGTCAGATGGAGAATTAAACTCCAAAGAGCAACAACTTCCTTTGCAACTAATGGACAGAAGATGGCCCAACCCTCTGGCCCAGGTCTGGACATAAATCTTAGGGACTCGGTAGAGACCCATCCATGAAAATGTTTCCTCCTGTGTGGTGTCTGATACACGTGTCGTTAAAGGTGTCTCTGCTGGACATCAGCCAGCGCAGTCGACAGACAAGTGCCTGACCACTTATGTGTCCAAGGTTCTTCTCCAGTTTATTCGGTAGAAAAGGGGAAAGAGAAGATTGGGAGGAAATTTAATGGGACCTTAACAGTCACGTACAGCTGGCATGTAATGGGCGGTGGGCAAGAGCTTGTCCTCTGTACCAATCAACTCTACCAGATTTTCAAAACAATTGAGAAGGTGGGATGGTGACTTTCTGCTGAATGCCTACACCGGGACCCAGAAGTTGGTGACAGTCACCAAGGGGAGCCGTGGGGAGAAGGAAGTTGGGGCTCTAGCCAAGGAACCCTGGGCAGAGGAGCTAGACTCTGGGTGGGAGGCAGTTTCCAGGAGTTCTCTATGGAAGAATCCAGCCTGAATAACAAATGTCTCCAAAACCAGCCCCCCGACCAAGTGGCAGGTTTCAATCACAGCAATGGCTTAGGCAGATGCTGGGTTTCATTCATTTCCTCATCCCTGTCTGCTATCAGACCCCTCTCCCCACTAGTAGGGGGTACAGGGCCAGAGATAGCAAAGCAGAGCCCCACTCTTTATGCAGTTTGCAAATGAGAAAGGAACATGGTGTCACAGGGAGGAAATGCACAAAGAGTGGGGAAGGGGAGGGGGCAGGGAACTCTCCCTCAGCTCTCTGAAAGAAAGCGTCCTAATTCAGGCTGGAGGCATTCCGGCTGCACTTGGTGACGCTGGGGACAACTTGTTCCTAAGTATGGGACCCGGTGAGCTCTCAGAGCATTGCTGAGATTTCTGTCAGCCTGCATATGCCCAACTCCCCACAATCTCCAAGCACGAGTGGAATGTGGGCTTAGAGGAAGCAAGTGGTCATGAAGAGCCTTCCTGAGCCACAGCCCTGCCGCCTGGGAAGAGGCACAAGCCGTCTGCACTCTGCCAAAGACACCCGGACCCCCCAGCATGGTCCCGCCAGAGCTACAGAGCCAACCTGTTCCCTGCCTCACGTTCAGGTGGTCAGTAGATCTTCGACAGAGGTACCTAACAACTCAATAAGGAAAGGAAAATCTTTTCCAAAAATGGCACTGAACAACTGGATTTCAATATGTAAAGAGAAAGAAAGATAGAAGGAAGGAAGGAAAGAAGGAAGGAAGGAAGGGAGGAAGGAAGCAAGCAAACCTGAAATCTTGACCCCTACCTCACACCATAAACAAAAATTAAAGATGTAAGTGTAAAACTATAAAGCAACTAGAAGAAAGTATAAGACAATCTCTTCACAACCTGAGGGTAGGCAAAGAGTTCTTTCTTTTTTTAATTCTTTTAAACTTTTATTTATTTTTGAGAGACAGAGAGAGGCAGAGCACAAGTAGGGGAGGGGCAGAGAGACAATGAGACACAGGATCTGAATCAGGGTAGGCAAAGATTTCTTAGAGACGACACAAAAGGCACATATATCCTAAAAGAACAATTGGATTAACAAAAAAACTTATCAAAATTTAAAATGTCTCCTCCTCAAAAGGCACCAAACACTGAAAAGATAAGCCATAGGCAGATTTAAAAGATTCACAATCCATACGTCTAACAAAGGACTTGTATCCAGAATATATCAAGGATGTTCACAAATCAGTAAGAAAAAGATAAAGAACCCAATTTAAAAAAAAAAAATGGGAAAAGACTTAAATATGTCATGGGAATAGATACACAAATAGCAAGGTACTCAACGTTTCAGTCATCAGGGAAACAGAAAGATAACTGCCAGGTACCATTTCACACGCACCAGAATTCAGGTCGGCTAAAGCTCCAAGCCTGGCAACACCAAATGCTGGCCAGGGCGGGAGGCAGGTGGGTCCCCAGACACTGGGTAGATGTGTCAGAGGAGACAACCGCTTTGGACAACTGTCCGGCAGTTTCTTGTCCAGTACAGCATACAAGTCTTCTATGATCCGGCAATTCCACTAGGTTCCATAAGCAAGTGAACATATATATCAAAAAATGTACTACAGTGGCGTACAAGTTTTTTCTTACCTTTATATGTTTTCTATGAGTATCTTTTGTTAAAATCATCGGAAGTTTAGTAATTCCTTGAGCTACACTTTCTTTTGTTGCAGCTAAATTCAAATTTAATGAAATTCAATACTTATTTTAAAATAGCATGGAGGGGGCGCCCGGGGGGCTCAGTCGGTTGAGCCTCCAACTCTTGGTTTCAGCTCAGGTCATGATCCCAGGGCTGTGGGATGGAGCCTCACGTCAAGCCCCCACGCTGAGCGTGGAGCCTGCTTAAGGTTCTCTCTCTCCCTCTGCCCTCTCCCCCACTTGCCTGTGTGCTCTCTCTATCTCTCTAAAATAAAAAAAATTTTTAGTAGCATACACTCCCCTTCCTATGTTAATTAAATTCTTTCCATTCACCCATCCTTTCATCTACACTATGCAGAGGCAGCTGTCCAGAACTGTGGTTACAAAACATTTATATTGATCACCCCTGGGAAGTGTGACTTGGGGGAGATTTCTTGACTTTTTCTCTGGGCTCTTTATATTGCTTAAATATCTGAAAGAACATCCATCGTTTTTGTGAATACAATTCACAAAAAGAATGACGTAAAGCTCCTTCTGGTCCTGATTTTAGTACCTTGTTTATTTCCATCATGATGGCCCTCAAAATTGATAGCTATTTCCATGAGTTTATTTAATATCTGTTTCCACCACTGGGTTGCAGGGCCTGAGGGCAGGGGCAGGCCTGGCAACTGAAATGTACTGGACACACGCAACCCATGTTCTCAGAACAGACAGCCGCAAGAGAGGCAGGCTAATTAGCTTCTCTGCTTATATATTTGCTAGAGTTCAAGAGTCACCAAGACTGACCCTGTCTCACTGTTTTTAGATGTATCTGAAACGACAGAATAGTCTCTGAATCCAGAGACTGAACTTTTAGAAACCCACAGGGCTTCATTTGTGGTTTTGCTCCAGGAGAACTTGAGGGCAGCAAAACTGTCACCTAATGAGCGCTTTCAGATTCCTCGAGGAATGGGACATATTTTTAGCTTCAGGAGCTGCTTTTTCCAACAGTTTCATGTAGATAAACGAGAAAATGACTTGTGACTCTGGATCCTTTCCTAAAATCAGTTCCTAAATGGCTGGTGGGTGGGTGGTAGCCACCATATTGGTTCCATTGCCTGACCGTAGAATCCTCCTTCCTAGTCCGTAGAGATATGGCCCCTCTGAGGGCTGCAGACCCAGACAGAGCAGCAGGGCGTTTCAGGGTAATACAACGGTAGGGGTCTCTCTTGTTCTCCCGGTTTTAGTGACTTCCGTTCTGTTCTCGCTTCCAAACCTTTCTATCGTTAGTTCTGCATCCCTCCTCTGGAAACAGGCTTAAAGTCATTCCTACTCTTCTTTAATAATGAATTGGTTCTAAATGTTCTGAGCATCTTAAGTGGCCTGGACTGTTGCTCCTTAAGTTTCAATTAGGAAGATAAATTGGAGACGCTAAGTGCCAATCTCTAAGTGAGCACAGAGAGCATCATGGTCCTGGGATTTAAAAAGACTTGATACACTGCATGTATCAAGAGTTTCTGCTTCGGTATAGAGTCTGTCAGAAGGACTTGCTGTCGATCTGCAACTTTGGAGCCCCGGAACTGATCAACATTTCAGTATGTTCCTGTCTCCAAAGTGGATTCTTGAGGAGATCAGGACCAGCCTCTCCTGACAACAATCTAAGAAATTTGAGACTGGAGGACAGAGCCTGAATAGGAACTCTAAAAAACAACCCTCCAGTTGCCGTCATTCTGTATGTATACCCTTGGCTCTACCCCAGGATATTACCTTGACCCGTCACTAGGCTCCTGGATGTCATTGTCTCAAAGAGCAAGTGCAGATTACCCGTCAGTGCCTGTCACCGTATCAACAGGATGCTAAATAGATATTTCCCTAGACAGATCCCATAGTTTGTCCCTAAAATTGAGTTTTAACTTTCTCTGTGATTACAAAGGCCTTTGAAAATTTGCTGAGGGGTGCCTGGGTGGCTCAGTAGGTTCGGCATCCAACTCTTGATTTCGACTCAGGTCATGATCTCATGATCTCCCGATGTAGGGTTCCTAGCTGAGTGTGGAGACTTCTTAAGATTCTCTTTCTCCCTCTCTCTCTGCCCTTCCCCTGCTCATGCTCTCAAAAGGAAAGAAGGAAGGAAGGAAGGAAGGAAGGAAGGAAGGAAGGAAGGAAGGAAGGAAGGAAGGAAGGAGAGAAAAGAAAGAAGGAAAGTAAAGAATGAAAGAAAAGAAAAAAGAACAAAAGAATGAAGGAAAGAAAGAAAAAGGAAATAAAAATTTGCTGAAAGGTACTAGCCATCCCCTTCGAAAATATGTATACACAACAATTTCTTGCAACTCCAAATGGCTATTAATTAATCTTGGGTTATCATCTCCTGTCTTAGAGACCAAAGGTAGTAGGGGACCACGAGGATGCTGTGTGAGGGGATCCTGGGCCAGTAGGACCCCACCCTTACCCCACACCCTAGAGCTAAGGTTCAGTTGTCTCTGATCCCATGACCAGAAAAGCGACATCAAATTTTGAGCAAAGGGGAATTCACTTCAGACTGTACTTGTAGTTTTTCCTTACACTCTAAATTTAAATCCAAAGGCAAGTTAACCCCCACATAGCAAGTTTGCAGTTTTTGGTATGGATACTTAAGCTTCTCACTATCTACTACTACTTGGTCTAAAGCAGTAAAGTAAGTCACTAGAGCAAATGATGTGGAAGGGACAAAACCAGTACATATGAATATACATTTGTGGGAAAAGGACCTAAAAGTATTTTGAGCCATGCTGGCATCGATCTGTGGTTACTCTGAATCTCTGCTGGTACAAAGAAAAAAAAAATCCCCATGTTCTACTATTTTTCTAAAACATTTCATTGCCACTCGGTTCCCCTGGACAACAGAGAGGGTGGCTACTTCCATTCAGAAGAGCATCTTGGAAGAGTCTGCGTTCAACCATTACTTAAACATGGAGCAAAATATTCTGTGCTCAACAATCACAGTGACCAGCTTCAACACCAACACGCACCACCTCTTCCAAAGTGATAAACAAATCTTAACCACAACCAAAACACCACCTCGTTCTGTTAGAATTTAAGGAGGGCGTCAAGAGACTTGGACGTAAAACCCAACAGATCTGAATCACCTCTGGAACCGACTGTCCAGGGAGAGACACGGGGCCCGGAGGAACCAGCTGCTTTGGACAACTCTGTGAAGCCCTGGCCGTCCTGACCAGCTGTCTCCAACAGGCCACAGATGCGTGCCGGGTGCCGTGCAGCTGCAGGTCCAGCCCAGAAGGGAACAGGTGCAATGCGGTCTGAGTGAGGGTCCCGAATAGATGCTATCCTGAACTGCAGAAAATCACGCTGTCAGGCAGAGACTCCTAACCTGTCATCTCAGCAGACTTACCGGCTTCGCCTGATGACATTTTGTGAATTACCCGGTCACCTGACACTGTCAGGCACGCTTAGGAGGCTTTGCCTACATTCGCTGATTATCCAACAGTCTAGGTCTGTGCTTGGAAGGAGACATAGTCTTGGTGCTCTTAATCCTTGAGGGTCCCTGCATTCTCGCCACCTTCAAAAGCGTGTTGGCGATGGAAAGATAAACAGAAACCAAGCCGCTGCCTTTAAAAGACCCAGCATCTAGTGCACGAGGCGGAAGGGAAGAGCAGTGTATAGACAGTTTTCATATGAAATGGCAACACAGGTGTTAGGTTTGGCGGGGCACTAAACTAGCAGGGGCAAGTAATGCTTGATTTTCCCTGGAAAGTCAGGGAAGCCTTAAGATCAGAGGATGCCTGAACCATCTTGAAGGGCAGAGGGTTCTGTAGACAAAAGGAACACTTCTTACAGGCCAGAAAGTGTAGAAAAGAATGGGGCGCTCTATTTGGAACTGAAGCAGCCCTGGGTGGCTGGAATGTAGGGGGGGAAATGAGAGGGAAAATAAGAGACGATGTCACAAAGACAAAAGAGACAGAGATAATAAAAGCATCTATGTCATGTTGAGGATCTTGGACTTTATCCCACTACTGTTGGAAATGTTAAGCCTCTAAATAGAAAAGTCATATTGCATCGATTCTGCCTTTTTACAAAGTTCACATTGTTGGCGGTATGATGATGGATGAGAGATGAAATATGCGTTAGTCCCAAAATCCAATGTCAGGTACATCCCATGGAGGTTTCGACAGGAGCAGAATAAAACCCTGTATTCGTCACGGATCAGGATGCCTGAGAGACGGTCATTAAAAACGTGTGTGACATTCTTTCCCTGTTTTCAAAATGGGGGAGATGACATCTGTCTCCATTTCAAACCTGGTGTATGAACACGAAACGTACGTTCACATACATTTCACGTAATGAAAATGTCAGGAAGTATTCCTGCAACTCTAATGAAAATGAATCTGGCACATTAATTAAAATCAGAGGGCTCCATGACCACGGATATTAATATAATCTCTTCTCTGCCAATATGCATTCCATTGAACAAAAGTCCTGTGGGATTACAAAACAGACGAGAGAAACTGATTTTCACAGTGAAATAAACATGAGCGATATGTTTACAAGTCTCTGTTTATGGCAAGGATGGGATAAAAGGGAAAGGGTGGCCTCTCCCACCTGAAGCAGCTAAAACAAACTCAAAAAAACCCAAACAAAATACATAAAACAACCATCTTCAAGTGGGCAACATGCAATAAAAGATTTCCGAGAAAGGGGAGCAAATACAGGGGGCCCTGTGATCTCAGGTGGCCGTCTCGAGAGTCTGTGAGATACAGAGCAAGGAGAGGGGCCTCAGGCAGAGCCTGGTGGACTCCCTGAGCTGAGGAGAACACGGACGCCACGTGAGCCCCTGGAAAGATGCTCAACACCGTTAGTCACCAGGGAAATGCAAATGAGAACCGTAAGGAAGTACAGGTACACACCTGGGGAGCTAAAGCTAGAAAGACGAAACATACTCAGTGTCGGCGAGCTTACCCACTGCGGACCGCGACAGGAAATGAAAGAACCATTATGGAAAAACAGCCCGGAAGTTGCATTAAAAGGTCAGACATCCACCTCCCATGTACGGAAACATTCCACCCCTGGGTCTGCATCAGAAAGAAAGGAAAGCCTGAGTCCACATAAAGACTTGTTCGCGAAAGTTCATTGCAGCTCTGTCTAGAATAGCCCGAGACTGCAAACAACCTGAATGCGTGTCAGTGAGTGAGCAGACAGACATATCTGATACATCCACACGATGAAACACAGATCAGAAATCAGAAGGAACTATCTGGATTGTGGTGCGGCTTTCACAGGTGTGCAGATGTGTCTAATTCATCAGACTGTGCCCTTTAAACCTGTGCTGTTTATCGTGTGTTGAGTGGACGTCAGTAAAGCTACTAAAAGTGTCTGGAGGGGCACCTGGGTGGCTCAGCCGGCTGAGCATCCCGACTTCAGCTTGGGTCATAATCTCATAGTTTGTAGGTCCAAGCCCTGTGTCGGGATCTGCGCCGACAGCTCAGAGCCTGGAGACTGCTTTGGATTCTGGGTCAAGCCTTTCTGCCCCTCCCGTTTGCACGCTCTCTCTCTTTCTCTCTCTCAAAAATAAATAAAAAGTATAAAAAATTAAAGAAAAAAAAAGAAAGTGTCTAGAAAAGCCCAAGTTAAGTCATACTGAGTAAGCATCTTCACTGCAGGATTCCCAAAGCCTCTAAGTGGGCATTATTCTTATGCCAAAAGATAACACAATACATGCGACTCCCCGAACTTACTCTACCACTGAATCTTCCTCCCCCTTATATTCTTTTTCATGAGTATCTCATGGAGCTGCATTCCATGGATCGCTTTGGAAAACTGAGAACTGTGCCAGTGGCAAACGGCAAGAAGACGCCTGCTCCATTGTCTTCAAACCAAAAGAGGCCCCTATTTTCATAAAATGTGCTCTGGTAAATGGGAAAACACCCCAGCTGCCCAAATAAACGTGTGCGCTTTGCCTCACGGGCTGTGCAATTGGCTTCTCTCCTGCAGCGTCGGATGGTGCTTATTTTTTCTCCAGTTTCTACTAAATAAGAAGCGAGGATGTAGCAATCTTTTATTCTTCCATCCCAACACATTGGCTAGAGGTGGTCGGTATTGTCAATAATATGACTACTTAACTTTCTGAGCACAGCAGAGTATCCATTGTAAGGAAGTGATCCAAACAGCTGCTTTTTTGTCTTTCTTTTTTTTAATGTTTATTTATGGTTGAGAGAAAGTGCAAGGGAGGGAGGGGCAGAGAGAGAGGGAGACAGGATCTCAAGCAGGCTCTGCGCTGAAAGCACAGAGCCCGATGCAGGGCTCGAACTCATGAACCGTGAGATCATGACCTGAGCTAAAGTTGGACGCTTAACCAACTGAGCCACCCAGGTGCCCCTCAACTCTTTAAGACTCACACTACATACATATACCCACAATTTAAGGAAGAGGGAGAAGGGAAAAGTTCAGAATATCCAAGAGTTGTGATCAGAAAGACATTTCCAAACTCTTAGGATGCCACAACGCATCACTCATTTTACTGCTCTGTGTTTTCCTTGCTCCAGGACTGAGCGTGAGGTTTGTAGCTCTACAGGGACATCTTGAAACCATTTTTATTAAGCTGGCCTGTTCTGCTGTGCCACTCACTCAAGCTACTTGCCACACCATTTAATCTAGGAGTCTTGAGCTTCATCTAGAGCTGTAATTGCTGCTGAGGAATCATGTCTGACTTCAGCAGGATTGGGTCAACCACTTTTCCTGATGAAAGATTTCACAGGCTGCTTGAGGCAGAAGATGTGTTTAAGTGGAATTATCCACTTAAGCAGGGAGGACTCATCACTGACAGGCCACCTTTGTGCCGAATATGATTTGGACAGATGGGCCCCATGCAAGCTCAGGCATTCGTGAGTGACATCCACAGAGAACGTGGTCAAGGGCTGTGTTCTACGCGGAGCACTCTTCCGATAACTAGGGGCCCCTTTGTCCACGGGTAGCAGGTGCATGCCTGGGTACACCTCTGGCTGCAGGCCTGGATGGTGTCACAGCCGCCTGTGCCAGCTCTGCGTTCTCAACACTGCGACCTCTTCAAATCCTCTATAAAGCCACGCAGGGCTGTTGCCAAAAATTTGGACGAAAATCAGAAACAACCCAGAATGGCACCTTCTTAACCACTGAGCCCGTTGAGGCATGCCCCCTGGATGATATTTAAATGGTGCAAAACTGGTGCTCAGGCATCATAAAACTGAAGCTTTTTTTTTTAATTGTATCATTTTTATTATTGAGAGACAGAGTGAGACAGAGCATGAGTATGGAAGTGGCAGAAAGGGAGACACAGAATCTGAAGGAGGCTCCAGGCTCTGAGCTGTCAGCACAGAGATCAATGCGGGGCTCGAACTCACAATCCGTGAGACCATGACCTGAGACAAAGTCAGACACTCAACTGACTGAGCCACCCAGGTGTCCCCCCAATTTTTTAAATGTTTATTTATTTTTGAGAGAGAGAGAGAGAATGCAAGTGGAGGAGGGGCAGAGACAGAGAGGGAGACACAGAATCTGAAGCAGGCTCCAAGCTCTGAGCTGTCAGCACAAAGCCTGACTTGGGGCTTGAACTTACGAACCGTGAGATCATGCTCTGAGCCAAAGTCGGATGCTCAATTGACTGAGTCACTTAGGTCCCCCCAGATCATATCCAGTATCTTAATGATCAGACCCAGTTGCTACAGTGGGGATATGTGAGCAGGAAAGTTCTGGGGTCTGTCTTGAACAGTGGGTTTTCATAGAAAGGAGAACACGGGACAAATCGAAATATATAAAACATGAACTAGATGAAGAGGCATTCTGTGTTCTTGAATAGAAAGGTTGCAAACCACTAAATGACTAACTCTTTTCAAATTAGTGGCTTGAATAGGATTCCAGTCAAAATAACAATAAAATGTTTTCAATGGATAGAGATTCCAGAGCTCAGCTGGAAAAAGAAAAACCTGTCATGCGTAGGACTCATCACTAAATATACGCCCGAAAAAAGTAATTATTAAAACATCTTTTTTTTTTTATAGAAGGAGACTTGACTTTCCTCAGGTGGGTCATCACCTTAACAAGCCTACCCGACAAGCACTATTAGCACTTGACTGACTTTCCATGTACGTTTCTAGAGTGCCTACAAATCATGGCAATTCTCATCTCGTTGATTCAAGGCCTTCTGACAATACTCATAGGTTATCGAAATAGATTTCCTGGAAGCTAGCTTCAGATTCTCAAACCGACTTCTAGGCTTTTCCAACATTTTCAGACCAGTGATTCTTTAGCGTCTGCCTGTGATGAAGCCTGAGATCCTAGTGTTTCCAGAATGCTCAAGTTTCGTATTTATTCAACTCAAGCATTGGGTTCATCCATGCAGCTGCGAACCTCTTCCAACACCACCATCAACCGTGTTGGTACCTTTTTACGCCCTCTCAGACTGTTGGCTAAGAGGTTGCCTCTTGCAATCATGTAGTTCCCACCTAGACCCTCCCTCCATTCGTTGAAGACCTAAGCGCCATCATTAACCCCATAAGTCATGATGCCAGTGTTCCTGATTCATGTAGATAAACCATCTGACACCTTGGTTTCAATCCCTTATTTGGTACTTTCCCATCCTTACTTCAATGAACTTGTCCTACACACAGTTTAAGTCCACTAACCCCAAGGGTATCACTAAGACAGGAACTGCCTACAATATGTCAATCCGAGGCATCCTCAATAGCCAATCACCTGCCTTCTGTATTTCCAGCTCTTTCTTCTGAACCCTCCACCTAATAATTCTGTGGTCTCACTGGTACCTCTACTCCATTATCCCAACCACCAGTTTGCTTCCAATGCTCACCTTGTGTCCTCACCTCCCTCCTCATCCAGCAGTGGTCCTGTGTTACAGCCTAGTCTCTGGATACACCCACACACATGCCTCAGTAACATTAACCCTCCACCTTCTCTCCATCTCTCCCAAAAAGTTGAAGGGGGCTGGGGAAAAACATAATGGCATGGTGCCTGGCCTGGTGTGAAAGCTCTCTGGGCTGGCTGGAATTTCTACTACAGTCTCTTCAAGAAGACATGCTACCAGGGCACCTGGGTGGCTCAGTTGGTTAAGCATCCAGTTTCGGCTCAGGTCATGATCTCACAGTTCGTGGGTTCAAGCCCCGCGTCGGGCTCTGTGCTGAAAGCTAGCTCAGAACCTGGAGCCTGTCTTTGGATTCTGTGTCTCCCTCTCTCTCTCACCCTCCCCTACTCATGCTGCCTCTGTCTCTAAAAAATAAATAAATAACATTTAAAAAAAAAAAAAGAAGAAGACATGCTACCACTTCCAAAAGTGTCTACTACATACCTTCTTCCTCCTTGGTCCTCCAACCCTCCTTCCTCCCGGTTGGTATTCTTTTAATTTCCAACTTCCTTGAGAAATCAGAAGAAAAATTCCTAGCTTCTCCCTAGCAAGTGCACCTGTGTTCCTGTGTCCCACCATCTGTTGTGTCTTCTGCCCCAGAAAACAGACATCCTCACTCCTACCCCCTCGCTCTCACCTAGCCAGCAACATTCCTCCTGCAATTCTCCTGGGTCATCGATTTCTCCCTCTCTCCTGGACTATTTCTAAGAGTGTACACCTTCCATAATAGGTCCCTCGTAAGAATAAATCCTGCCACAGATGTCACAGCCCCTCAGCCACCACTCTATTCCTCTGCCCCCCTTTTACAACAAAAACTCCTCAGCAGAATCTCCTACATTCTGTCTTCACTTGTCAATCTCTCCTCTCTCTGACCCCCTGCAATCAGCCCTTCGCCTTCACCATTCCAACGAGACCACTCGTCAGGGTCACCACTGGACTCCATTTGGCCCAACCCAGCGGTCACTGCCCAAACCACATCTTGCTCATCCCCTCGACATTTCACGTGGCCTCCAGTCCCTCCTTTTCAAACATTCTTCATTCGGCTTCCGAGACATGGTCCCCTCCTGGCATTACTATGTCCTCACGATCCACTCCCCGTCAGTCACCTCTGCTGCACTCTTTTCCAACCTGCTGACTTCGGAATGGAGGTCCCTGTGCCCAGCACTCAGCCCTCCCTCTCTCCTGCCTACACCCAGTCCCGAGGTGATCTCAGCCAACTCCACGGCTCTCAACATCCCCAGTATCTCTGGCCCGGACATCTCTATGAACTCCCAGGTCATGGCTCCCTCTGCCTGTTCCATCACACACTATGTGGATATTTAAGAATGATCTCAGATACAAAACTCCCGATTCCCCCCACCCCTACCCAGGACTTGTTCTTTGTCAGCCATTCACCCAGGCATCCATCCAAAAAGCCTAAGAGTTCTCCTTGGTCCTTCTCCTTCCCTCACAGCCTCATCCATCAGCACCTCTCATCGGTTCAACATTCAACTCCACCACCATTTCCTCGGTCCTAGTGACCCTCTCTTCCACTACAAACATTCTCTCCCAACTGATAACCAGGATTCCACCTTTGTTCTTCCAGATCCCACACGGCCACCAGATCAGTTCTGTAGAACCTGGGCCAACTCATGTAACGTCTCTGACTGAAACCTCCTGATGGCTTCCTGTCAAACTTGGAGTCAAATGTGGAGGCCCTGGTGGTCCGAGGCCCGTCCGCTGTGCTGGCTGCCTGTTCCCCATGCTCCTCTTATTCACACCGGTGTCCTGGCTATCCCTCAAAGACATCAGCACTTTCCAGCAACACGACCTTCTTGCTGACGCTTTCTTTAACCAAGATGCTCCCTCTGACCAGGATACCCTCTCCACAGATACTCTAAAGGTACCTTCTTCTTCTCAAAGCCTACCTTCTTAGAGAAGCCTTCCCTACCACCTTATCTGAAACAAAACAAAACAAAAAAAACAGCCCAGTCACACTTCCATCTTCGTACACTGCTTTAGTTTTCCCCATGGAACCAGAGAAAACCATCCCCCACGGTCCCCCAATGGATATAAGTCCTTTCTCTTCCCAGAGTTTAGGAGAGCACCAAATAGATGCTCACTGAGTGAGGAGATGAATGAATGAATCCATAACCCAGTCAATCCACTGGTCAACAACTGAAATGGGAGGTTGCATGGTTGTAACGTTTGTCTAGCTCTTGTGGTCTGTACCAGAAGCGGGGCTCTGCAATAGGGTATATAGGACACACATCAAAAACTCTTTTGTTCTCAACTCCAGGGCCTCCAGCCCGCCAAAGGAAACCTACACAGAGGCTGTGTGCGTTTCTCCAGAGGCTTCTGTCTCCTGCTCTTTCATCTGCACTGTCTTCCTGGGCCTGGGTACGCAGTGGGTGGCTGCGAACAGCAGAGAGAAATGTCAGCGTGCAGAGGGAGGAACAGTCCCCACTGCCGTCAACAGCTCCCGTTCCGTCTCCATGGCGAGAACAGTCACTGTTGCATGTATAATTTTCTGTTTAGGTAACACCTTATTTGCATGCTGAAACCATGTCCTTTTCCCCATTACTGATGTAAAAGATTGCTTCTTTCTAATTATGTTGCAGGCACTCAGGGAATTCAAAGAGCAGAAAATATGTCAGGAACAATTTACAAATTGTGGCTATTTGTGGGCACGCTTGCCTGGGTGACAGCAAATATAGAAAGGGGGGAAAAACTCATTAAAAATACCAGCTCTCCTCAGCAGATCTCTGCTCCCATTTATTCTTTCGGTCCTGACTAAATGCAAAGCTAAACCCCAAATAAGAATGCACTTGTGAAAAATAAATAAAAGTATTTATTTTCCCCCATCTCTCGATCATTACCGATGGGGACGCAGAAATGAAACTTCCCCAGTGGCGCCCGTCCTGCCTTGGAAGCTGCATTTCTCTTGCATTCAAATTATGGTTTCTAAAAATATGCTTTTTTTTTCTCTGTTTTTGTTAAGTGAGCCATCTCAAGAACTGGAAAATTCTTCCCAGAGTCATACGAGTCAGGACTGAATCATTATTCCATGGACATCAAGATGAAAATGCTGGGCGGGGGATGGAGGACTTTTACACTCACCTCCAGATGCTGAGATTAAACTCTTTTTTTCCTATACTTTTGGACTCCATTAAATCATAAGGTACTTGAAGGTTCCAAAATACACCTTCTCTTTCTTTGGTATCTTACCTCAGGGCTAAGCAAAGGGCTGTGCAGGCCGCTGACACACGAATGTTCAACCCGGGAACTTTCACAGATAGGACCAAAACCGCCTACCAGAAGCCAAACGCATCAGTTCTACATCACCTACAGGTGGGGTTGGCGCTCGCTTGCTGGCTTGGCTTGAGGAGCAAGAGGTCTTTCCGAGGGCCTTCTGGAACGTCCGCTGGCCTAAACAGAGAAGCTTCTACACATCTCACAAGGCCTGATCTGTTCACAGTCCCATGCGGCGGCATCACTTTGCCAACCTAATCGGCTCTAAGCCTGTTTCATTTCAGAATCGTTGAGGAGTGGGGTGCCTGAGTGGCTCCGTCAGTTAAGCGCCAGCTTCGGCTCAGGTCATGATCTCACGGTTCCTGGGTTCGAGCCCCGCGTCGGGCTCTGTGCTGACAGCTAGCTCAGAGCCTGGAGCCTGTCTTCAGATTCTGTGTCTCCCTTACTCTCTGACCCTTCCCTGCTCACACTGTCTCTCTCTGTCTCTCAAGAAAATAAATAAAAAACATTAAAAAACAAAAACAGAAAACCAAAAAGAATCGTTGGGGAGTAACCAGGCACCGTAGCATCGTGCCATCAAGCTCATACCCAGTCAAGGGGACCCCGAGGGTCAAACAAAATTCTACCGAACAAACTATTAATATAAATAAATAAATATTGCCCAGATGCCCACTCACTCTGAATATAGAGCAAGTCTCCATTTCTCCATTTTCCCAGCAAAAAGGAAGGACTTGGCCAGCTGAATATAAAAGCTTTTGAAGATGCAGATGGGGATGGAAGAGTCAAAGGGCTAGTGGTACGATTTAACCCATTAATTTCATCGTACACGCACATTTTTTAAAAAAAAGTCATATAATAAGATAATGTATTACTTAGAAATGCCACTTTTGCTCATTCTCGGATTTCATCTCTAGGTCTTGGACACCAGTGTTGGCTGCATCCACAAGACAGGCTTCTTGAGTCATCAAACGATTTCAACAGCGGAGTTGAGAAAAGTTCTTACTTTCATCTAGGTTATTTAAAATTAGGCTCTTTCATAACCACATATGATGCCGTCACTACTAATTTTAACCAGAGCCACAAGGACGCACTTGCACAGCATGGCCCCAGGATGGTTGTTTTGCTTTGTTTTGATTCATCCTATAGGAGAACATTTGATCTGCGCCAGGTAACCGCGTGTTGTATTCTTGGGTGCCGGTAAAGGGCAACAGACTCCGACCCACTGAAGGGTTGAAAGCAAATAAATGCACAGGGTCAGCGGGGTGAGAGGTGGGGAGGGAGCCCAGAGGTAGGGAGGTGCGTTAAGGAGGCTGTTGGAATGGTCCAGGCAAGTTGTAATGCGGGATTCAACTAGATCCGTCCTGGTAGGAAGCGATTCAAGAAATATTTATGAAACCTAATCAGCAGGGCTCGGTGACTAAGTGGATTTGGGGTATTAGAGAAAAAGGAGCAGAGATCAATGATGCTGACGTTTCCTGCCTGAGAAGCTGGTTCCATCACATTCTTCCTAATGGGAAGAACAGAGTAAGCAGAGAAGGCTGAGGTCAGGGGAAAGGGACCTCGAGTGTTCTGTTTTAGTCCCACTCCATTTACACAGCTGTAGGGCTAACAAGTAAGATACTCACTGAGAGAGATCATTTGATTCCAGCATCCATGAAATTAAGGTGACTTGGTAACCAAGTTCTAAGTGGAACCTTGAGCCTGGGTGAGCTCCCCCGGGGAAAAGAGGTTGCTGCTGAAATACGAGGAGGAAACCCTGATTTCATGGGTAGATGCCCAAAGGGAGACTGGGAAGGCAGGGCCAGAAAGCAGGGCTGAGAACTGGGAGGCAGAAGCGTCCCACAAGTGAGGGGAGGAAAGTTTCGAGAAGCACCAGAGGCTAACCATTGCAGACTGCAGGTATCAGTCAAGTGACACATTTTCCTGTTGGATTTGATGTTTAGGATTCACATGTCAGGGGGTGATCGGAGGCGAGAAAGTGAAAAAAGCTAGTGTGAATCTCTACTTGCAGAAGTTTTGTTTGGAAGACAAGAAAGTGGGTGGCAGCTCAAGGCAGGTAGCTGGGTTGAGGGAAGACTTTCGTTGTCAAGATAAAAGACATATGAGTGTGTCCTGGACGGGCTGAAAGAGCCAGGAGAGGAGGGGAGACAGAGAACAAAAGGGTAGCTGATGGAAGGAGGAGGAAGGGGAAGAAGACGGGGTGGGAAGAACAAAGGGCCAACCCTGAGCTGGGGCAGCAGACACCTCATCTTCTGGGGCTGATCAAAGGTGGGTCGGTAGCAAATGAGGACGTTTGGAGCGAGCAGAGCAAGGAGCTGAGGGTGCCCTTGCCTTACCGTCGATTCCGAAGCTGTTGGCTGAGAGTTAGGGGGATGAACGTTGAGACGGGGGCTTCAGGGGTCTGGTAGACCTTTCAATAAGCACCAAATGCACAACAGAAAGAGCTGGCCAAGCCGGCCAGGTGGGCGGCCTGGAACCTGGAACGGCACTAATGCCCGTGCTTGTGTGTGATCGCGCTCAGCAGCCCCTGAGTCGGGAAGCCAGGATGGGAAAGGAGGGGTGAGGACCACACGAACATGTTCCAAACAGAGGTCTCTGGAGGAAGGGAGGTGACCAAGGGCATGGAGAGACAGGAAGCCGGGGTCAGAGAATCGGATACTGAAGTGTCAGTCTGAGCTGAGACCAAGGCTCAGGGAGTGACTACCAGGGAGCACCAGAGGGGAGAACTCCAAGCTGCCCTCATGGAAGTTGACGGCAGGGGGGAGGTGCTGTTCTGTAGTCGCCAAATCCCATCTCCTCTCTCTCTTGGGAATCCAGAGAGATGTGCTTCCCAGCATTCCCGGCAGTTGGGTGGGCCATGAGACTCGGTTCTGGTCAGCGGAATGTGGGCAGAAGAGCTATGTAACGTTTCTAGACGTGGGCACCTAAAAACCCAAAACCTTCTTCACTTACGCTCTCTCCCTGTCGGCAGACCTGAGGCAGAGGGTCTAGGGGAGACCTTCAAAATGGCAGGAGCCTCCAGATAAACGAAGTCTGAGGACTGG
The DNA here is from genome assembly GCA_004023785.1 of Mungos mungo. Taxonomy (NCBI): domain Eukaryota; kingdom Metazoa; phylum Chordata; class Mammalia; order Carnivora; family Herpestidae; genus Mungos; species Mungos mungo. Next base: position 125,220 of record PISW01004865.1, read on the forward strand.
AATACAGCAAAGATCACAAGGCAGGGATGGAACCAAACACCCCTTCCCAACCGACTCAAATGGGACTCTTGCTTGAGCAAGAAGCAGTCCTTTCCTGGGGCTATTTGTTACAGCAGTTAGCTTGTGCTTGCAGAAACAAGAATGCTAAAGGCAGACAATACAGAGCTTTAGAGAGAAAAGGCGTTCTGTTTTCTTCTTAAGTAGGCTCCCCGCCCAGCCTGCAGCCCAACTTAGGGCTCAAACCCACGACCCTGGGATCAAGACCTCAGCTAAGATCAAGAGTCTGACGCTCAACTGACTGAGACGCTCAGGTGCTCCCAGAGGAAGGGCTTTTAATTAAGGGTCAAAATAGGAGTGACGTGAACCCTGCCTCAGGGCTCCATGGCAAGAAGGGGAGAGAAGGAGCCTCAACTGGGACAGGAAGAGACACAGCAGGTGCTCAGTAAGGATCTGTTGAACAAATGCTAGGAAGGACCAGGGTAGAGACCAGAATCCTGATTTTTAGCAAAGCCTGCACAGAATGAAGTGAGCTTCCGTGACCAGAGAAGGGAAGACATTTAGAATTTTCTTCTCAAACTACAAACATTACAGGGAGCCCAGCATAGATGACAGAGGGAAATACAGAATCTCCTTCTCTTCAGAGTCTTAGGAGAAGAAAAAAAAAAATGAGATACTTATCTTCCTGTGGTAAAAGAAGGAGAAAGAGAAATAGTTTAATAATATTGCACTGCTCCTTCTGGATTGAGGCGTCGATTTTGCCACTGATTTGGGGTGATTTTTTCCTCTCTTGTCTAAGTGAGCAGTGGACTAAATTGAATCTCTTCGTCCTGGGGAAAAAAGATGGCATAAATTTCTGTGGATTCTAGGTGAGACGCCGTGGTGCAGAAGCAATTGGCCTGCAAGCCATGCACAAGGCTGGCTCACGGACAATTTTTGGACTTAGAAAGGGCTCAGTGTGACACCGCTCGGGGAGATTTCACAGCCCCTCTGCTCACCAAACTGCTCTCTCCAACTAATGGCCGCATTGGATCCCAGAGACGGGAGCCCGAGGGAGGGGGAGGAACGAGTGTGGCTTGTCCCTCCTTGCCAGCATCGATGTGCTGTCCAGGGTAACTTCTCCAAGAAGCAATTATGCTAAATCAATCACCAGGAAATGAGGTCTTCATAATGATAGCTCTCACTTTGATTTCAGATACGACGCCAATCAGAATGGGGGCTTTTGTTCCTTTGTCAAAGCGATCATTTATCCAGAGTTCTAAGACAGCAATCCCCCTCTACCTACCTCCCCCTCCCCCCGAAAAAATAAGATAATAAAGGAATAAGCAACCGATACTCTTGAACGAAAACATGTGGGCCACGGCAGCTCAGTAGAGAGGTAAACTCCTTGGCTAGTTCTGCTACACAATTTGGTCTCTAAATCTCATCTCTGCTAGATTGCTTGAGATCTTCTGCTGGAGGAATGATGGGTACAAAGCGGTGGGGGGTGGGCGGGAGCTTCACTTTGCTGTCCAAACCCACAACACACACGTGAGAAAAACCATCATTCGAAAGAGATTACTTTTAGGGGCACCTGGGTGGCTCAGTTGTGAAGCGTCCGGCTTCGGCTCAGGTCATGATCTCACAGTTCGTGGGTTTGAGCCCCGCGTTGGGCTCTGTGCTGATAGAGCCTGGAGCCCGTCTTCAGATTCTGTGTCTCCCTCTCTCTCTCACCTTCCCCCGCTCACACTGTCTCTCTCTCTCTCTCAAAAATAAAGTAAAACATTAAAAAAATTTTTTAAAAAAAGAGATTACTTTTAAATTAAAAGACGTGATTGTAAACCTTGATGCCACTATTCTGTTGGGGTACTAGGAAGCAGAAGGGGCCAAATGGTGGAAACACGTCAGGACAAGTCACTGCTCATTAGAGAGACGGTAAGAGAGCTCTCTCAGGCGACAGGGCACATGCTACCCCGTAAGTGTACTGTTCTCCTTTAAGACACCTCCCACACACCAGGCTCTGTCTCAGGGATATGAAGACAGATAGGATACAGGATGTGAACCTAAGGAACCAAGCACGAAGTGAGACTGATATGTAAATTCATGAAATATAACACAAAATAACCAGTGCTAATAAAATAGGCGCTGGGGGGATGTGGAATCTAGAAGGAGCTGATGCCTCAGCCAGAATGAGTCAGTAAAGCCTCATGGAGAAGGGCTATTTAAGCTGAGTCTTGAAGAATGACTGGAAATGCCAAGGGGCAGGAGTCAAGGGCACGGAGGGGACGGTCCCAAGTGTTGCGTGTGGGCGGGGATGCAGGAGACGCATCTGGGATGCAAGCGCATTGGGAAGGCCTCCTGCACGAAGCCAGGGTTTGGACTTGATCCGACCGGCAGCAGGGACGGCCGATCTGGGGACTTCTGTGAACGGGGGACCACGCCCATCTTGTCGGCCACCACCTCCCTGGAACCTAGCGCTGTGTCTGAACCAACAGTCATATCTTGGCTTAGCTGATTAAAAGCAGAAGACTGTTTCTTGGGCTCTCTTGAGGTAAACATTGCTGGCAGTGGTTGGGAATGAGGTAGGCATGTGAAGGGATGGATGGGCGGCAGGGAGAGCTGGGGGGGGTGTGAGGAGACCCCCTTGGGATGGAGAGAACCAGCTTGGAAACACATTCCTGAGATCTGGGCATGCAAGGAGAAAAAAACGCTCCCTAACCTGGTTTGAAAACTCCCCACGGGCACTAAGTCTGTCTCTACTCATGCTATTTCCACCGAGAAAAGTCCTTTTCCCTCCTTCCTCAAAAGAGAAGCGAAGTGCTTTAGCTGCCAATGGCCCCGTCCAAACAAACCATCCCCTTCTGTTCCCTTCCCTCCTTCGCTCCTTTCTGCTCTTCTGAGCCAGTGTCCCCCGCCATGGCTGCTTCAAGTCCGAGGAAAGAAAATTCCATGCAAACGTTATGTTCAGCAAAACCCAGTTGAGAACATTCAATAAATTCTCTCTCTGTGAGGAATGGTTGGAAAGGGGGATTTAATTTAACCAAATGCTGCAGTTAAATGAAAACTGCTAATACAGAATATACACAAATTGCTATTTTTCTGGAAAGAATTAGTGCTACTAGAGCTTAATAAAGTACACATAATCCCAAAGCCCCATTAAAGATTTAGAAAACTGTGTGTGTGTGTGTGTGTGTGTGTGTGTGTGTATGATTCAGTATCTTAAAACCAACAGTCTTCAATGAATCTAACTCATTTTATGATACAACGAAAACTCAGTTTTCAAGTTACGTGATTTTTCAATAAATGGAACTTCACAACAGGCTATAAGAAGAATAAAGTGTAACACAAAGCCAAAGGGACCACATTTGGGGATAATCCACCCCACTCCTCCATGTGCCCCGTAAACGTTTATTAGCGCCGGACGCCACACGGGATACCGGAGGAGGTATAAGCGCTAAGCTGCTCCTTTCGTGGAGAGTTCACAGAGGCCACAGCGAACACACTTGTTCACTGTCATAACAGGGAGGAAAAAACGCTCCCTAACCTGGTTTGAAAACTCCCCACGGGCACTAAGTCTGTCTCTACTCATGCTATTTCCACCGAGAAAAGTCCTTTTCCCTCCTTCCTCAAAAGGAGGAAAAAAAGACACAGAAGAGAAAGGGCTCAGAGCTGTCTGCTCGTGGGAGTAAGAGAAGGAAGGGGTTCACTGGGAGATGAAAGCCCTGAAAGCCCACTCCAAGAACATACATTTGGAAAGAATCAGACCATGGGCGCCATCTTGGAAACTATGAGCTGATTCCTGGGGGAAGAAACCAGACGCCTGAACTGAGGGAGACCCGGGGCAGGAGGTAAGCGAGGGACAGCGAGCCCCCTGCCCTGTACGGTCCAGTACAGGAGCCTTGAGCTGCATGCAGCTGTTTACATATAACGTTGCTAAAATTAAATGACACCGAACGTCAATCAGTCACACTAGGCACCATTCGAGTGCTTGGCGGCCACACGTGGCGGGTGGTCCCATACTGGACGGTGTGGTTAGGGAGCTCATCTGTCGACCTGCAAAGTTCTACTGGACGGTGCTGATCCAGAAGAACCAAGTGCTTCAGGCCTGAGGCACACAGGTGAATGGTGGTGGCACAAATTAGAGGAAGTGTCAGGGAAGCGATGGGTTTGGGGGAGCTGATGAGCTCTGCGTTGGACCAGCTGAGTTTGGTGGCAGAGTCCGGCGTCCTGGTGCCGTCTGACAGGCAGGCGGAAACGAGCGTGTGGCACTCAAGGAGAAGCGTGGGCTGGCAACAGAGCCGGAAGTGAATATGTACTGAGAGCCGATGAAGCATCTGGCATGGAAAAGATTATCCAAGAGGAGAGGCCGGAGGATGGAGCCAGGGGAGGGCGGAAGGCAACATTTCAGGAGTGGACAGAAGAACGGGATCCGTAGGAGCACAGGACACTGTGGAAAAACCAGGCAGAGGCGGAGAGCCAAGATGGAGAATTTTATGATAAAATAAAGCAGCCAAGTGAACCAAATGCAGCAAAGTCTAATAACGCATCAAAAAGCGCCCACAGCACTCAGCAATTAAGAAGTGACCTTGGGAAACCAGCTCCAGTGGGCAGATGGTGGGAAGACAGCTAAGCACATAAACACGAAGGAAATGTTTGTTTTCAACTGGCAGCCTCCAAAAAACGTGGGGATACGCCGGGAGTTTCTGAAGGGCTGACGCTCCCAATCTCATGAGTCTAGAAATGACCAGGGCAGTTCAGGTCCCCAGGGATCCATCCCTCATTATACCGCCTGCTGATAGGGAAGAAATGTTGTGTCATCCATGCTAACATTTCAGGGCAGCCTCAAGGTGGTCCCCAAAAGAGGGAAGGAATAAGTTACTGGTCTCTCCCCTAACCCGAACCAAACCCAAGAATCCCAGTGAAAACTATAGCGAAAACTCGAAAACCTAGGCAGAAATTCTAATTTCACTGAATAGCTCTGGAGTTTAGCAAACAAGCAACACACACACACACACACACACACACACAGGTATATACACCAACATACACATTCACACACATCCATATACACACGTGCACACATGGGCATGTGCACACATGGGCATGTGTACACGTTGGCATGCACACACAAATGTGCACATGTATACACATACACACTTGAAAATCCACACATGAACACGTGTGCACATGTGTGAATATATGCCATGTTCCTGCACACATTTGCATACATGTGCGTGCATGCACATATATACATGCACACATTATACACAAGTGCACATACCTGCATTCGTGTGCGCACAAGCATATGTGCCTACGCATGTGCACACTCATATACACACACAGCTATGCATTCACATTTATGTACACGTATGCACACACGTGCATAAATGCACACACACGCGCACACACAGACACCCTCCATGTTCCCGTTCCTCTTCCGCAGAGCCAGGTCAAGAACCCAGATCTGACTCCACAGCATCTGCTCAACGCCCAGGGCAGCTACTGCCAAGAGGGGGTCTCTTCCAGGGCAGGAGGGGACATTCCAAGGACCACACGGGGTGCACGCTGCAGGTGTGTGCCGAGTGTCCGGACTGTTTAAGTAAAAGCCACCTTCCAGAGCCCTATCAGCCCCAGGAAGTGGGCTGCTCTCTCTCTGGCTTTGCCAGGAACTCTAATGGCTTTTCATAAACCCAAACCTGAGAAAGAGAAAACATGGCGAGGCCCTGAGACGGGCATGCGCTGCGCTGCGCCTCACGGAGCCTGGGCTCACATCGGCTGCATGGACTCGGCCTCCTGAACCGGACTCGATCCTGAATCCCGCTTGGCTTTCTCGTCGCCAAACCTAACAATCACAACCACCTACCCTTTTTTCTCCCTTAAACCCCAAGTCCTTTGTGTTGGATCCTAATTGAAGGAGGGAAGGACGGGTCCTCACGGAAACGCCAGGGTCTGGTAGACTTGACGGTCTCTCTCGGCCCCCTCCTCACGTCAGCGCCACAGCCCCCTTTGCCCGCGGTCACCACCTACGACGTGCTGGTCTCAGCACCGGGATTACTGTTCCGGTTCCGGGCAGAAGAGAGAAACCCCAAGGGGAGGCGGCCACAAAGAGCTGTCTAACAGACCACTGTGCCTTGAACATGATGGGGGCGTGGTCCGGAAACGGAGGGGCGTGGCCAGGAGACGGAGGGGCGTGGTCAGGAGGCGGAGGGGCGTGACCAGCAGTTTTCTTTGAGAGGAGCCTTTGCCTCTCTCCATCAGGACATCTGAGTGAAGAAATCAGCAAGGGAAGAACTGGCCCTGTGGAAGGGAAGTGCAAGCTCAAAGGCTCTCAGAAGAAAGGCGCTGGGCACGTCTGAGGGAGGACCTACATGGCCTGGGGACGGTGGCAGGAAGAACAGGAGGCCAGAGTGACTGCCGATGAGGTCAGAGGGGTAGCCAGGAGCACGATGCTCAGGACCTGAAAGCCCATGGCTAGGTACAAACTGATTTGCATCTTTATGGGGTCGCTCTGGTGGCTGGGCAGAGAACTGATTGTAGGAGGGGAGGGTGGAGACAAAGAGTGAGTGAGCAGGCACAGTCCCCCAGAGCAGAGGACGTGAGGGTCAGGAACTGGGAGCAATTATTTAGTGAGAGTCTTACCAGTATCTGCGGTCATTAATGCAACAATAAACAACAGAATCCGTACTTCCAGGCGCTTCTGAGCGACTGCCAGGATAGTGGACACTAATTATAGAACCGCAGCAATTAGAGGGTCTGGCGTCCACCACCAACAGTGCAGGGGGGGGGGGACCCTTATTTAGCATCTTCCTTTTCCTAAGCAGAACCCAAGCTTCAAAGTATCACCCACGTGTCTGTGTCTATCAGAGAGAAAAAGCACATCCCTCACCCCCCACCCCCAGAAGGATTGTTGCCGGAGGAGGTCATAGCACCAAAGAAAATCCATCACATTGTCAGCATTGCTGATACAACTGGTAAAACAGGGTTCCAGCAAAGTTGGCGAGAAAGATTTCCCCCTTGCAGATTGATGAGAATGAAGGCTGAAAGCCAGTGAGGTGGCCCTGGGGGACTGGAGTTCCAATTTGGGCCCGACCACAGGGGGTCTCCCTCTGCGAGCACCCCGGAGGGGATCTGCGCTGGGCTCAGCCCCCAATCCCAAGGCAGTCAGAGGTGTGCGCTTCCGTGGAAGGTGGCGGCTGCCAGCAAGAGCCCTGCCCTCGTGGGCTGGGGTCAGAAACAACAGCATGAGACGTGCGCTGACTGTGAACAAGAAGCAGACGCCTGGCAGCGGCACTAATAAAGCCGGCTACCTGGATGGCAGGGCTGGGAGCACAGATGGGAGAAGAGAGGCTCCAGTTCACAGCTAGATGTGCGTGAGGATAGAGTCATCGTCTCCCCGACCAGACTGGAAGCCCTGGGAGGGCAGGGCCCCCTCTAGATTTGCACACTAACTTATCCCCAGCAGATGACCTGGTGACTGGCACACATTAAGCTTTCTGATGAGTTAACGGCTGTAGTGGGTCCCCCACAAAATTCATGTCCATCTGGAACTTCCAAATGTGACCTTATTGGAAAACAGGGTCTTTGCAGATGTAATAAAGGTGAGATCATTCTGGAGTAGAGGGGACTGTAAATACCATGAGTGTGCTCTTATAAAAAGAGAAGACACACAGGGAAGAGGGCCATGTGAAGACAGAAGCAAGAGACTGGGGCGATGTGCCTATGAGCCAAGGAGCATCAAGGTTGCCAGGAGCCAGGAGAGCGAGGAAGGCCCCACTGACAGCTTGATTTCAGACTTCTGGCCTCCAAAACTAGGAGATATAAATGCCTGTTGTCTGAAGACCGCCAAGTTTGTGGTAATTAGTTATGGCAACGCTGGGAAACTAACACAGCAGCTCAGGGAAGAGCGGATGAATAAACAAATGAACAAAGGGAAGGGAAGGCTGGGCCATGCCAGTGCGCCAAGAACACGCATATGCAATGGAAGAGCTGTGCACACACTCTAAAGCCGGTAAAATGCTCCGCATGCCCATACCCCTGGGTAGCTCCGTCAGGTAAGCATCCAGACTCTTGATTTCAGCTCAGGTCATGAACACGGTTTGCGGTTTGAGCCCCTTATCAGGCTCCGTGCTAACAGTGTGGAGCGTGCTTGGGATTCTCTCTGCCCCTCCCGGCCTCTCTCTCTCAAAATAAAATGAATAAACTTTTAAAAAAATAATAAAACTTAACATACAGCTAGTAAAAGCAAATGATAAAGTGTAGTGCTTTCTTAAAAGATTCCCTCTTCTGTTGGGCACCGCTCTATCCACGAGGGACGCTCAGGAAGACCCAAGGCCTTTCTCTGGACTCACTCTCTCTCTCCCCGTGGCCACAGTGAAGTGGATCCGGACTCACAAATAGGCAGAGGAACCCGAGAATCATTTTGTTTTTCCCTCTTGGTCCAGGATGATACATTGCCGTTAGGGATGGGTTGAGAAAGAGGGCCACCAAGAAATTCCATCAACCTATGTGCAGGGAGGGTCCACGGGTGGGACACATGTGCCAGGGCAGGTCTAGCTTTGCGGATGGATGTCCCACAACAAAACCCATTTCGGCCCCTGATGCAGGGTGTTGTTTCAGCACATCCCAATCTGTAATATTTGCTAGCTTCTGAGCCGCGCCTCGTCAGGCATGAGAAAAATAGCTGAAGCTTGCTCATGTTCTGCAAAGCCACTTGCAATGACCCCACGATGTGAGTCCCTCGGGAGGCTTTGTTTGCTGGACCATGACCGCAGGAGGCAGAGCCAGGCTCTCAGAGCGAGCACTGGGCCAGCCAAGCCCAGAGTTATCAGCAAACACGAGTGCTCCTGGTACCTAAGAACAGCGGATCATTATCTTCAGGGATCCGTTTCCCCATTACATTTGAAGGGGGAAACAGAGACATGATAATGGAGGGAAGCGATGAGAATTCTTCAAAGTCCTTGGGCTTTACTGGTCTTTTCTTCCTATTTGTCTGAAAAGACTCGTCTGCCTGGAGGAAGAGAGGACAAAATAGGGGACATCCCAAGGTCTCGATAGCCAGCCTCCTCCCACGGCCCCTACACTCAGCTGCCCTCCCCCTAAAGCCATGGCCCTGCCTTCCTTCCCACTCCCACCTCATACAGAAGGGGAGCCCCTGAGCTCCAGGCAGGAAGACTCCACCAGCCCCACCTCCTGCCGCTGTGGCCGCGGCAACGGCTGCCAGTCCTTTGTCCAGCATGTGCCCGCACAAGGGGACCCCAAAATAAAGCAGACACAGCTCAGGCCTCGCTGGGGAGAAGGAAGACGATGATAAAGAATCCATGACCCAGGGAAAGCTCCATCACACAAGGTCACGAGTGAGCCAGGGACGGGAAGCCCAGGAAGGATTTTCCAGGAATACAGGTGTGAGAGACGTTTTGTGTCCCCCACAAAATTCCTATGCTGAAACCGAATCCCCAGTGTGACACTATTAGGAGACAGGGCCTTTGGGAGGTGATCAGACTCCACCCTCAAGAATGGAGGTAGCGTCCTTACAAGAGAGACCCCAGGGAGCCCCTCGCTCCGTCGGCCATGGGAGGACGTGACAAGAAAATGGTGTCTGTGAACCAGGAAGTCGGTTCTCAGAAGATACCAAATTTACCAGCACCTTGACCTTGGCTAGCCAGCTTCCAGAACTGTGAGAAACAACAATTCTGGTGTTTCTAGGCTCCCCCAGTCCATGTCATTTTGTTACAGCAGCCTGACCTAAGACACAGTGGGGAGGGCATTTCAGGCAAGGGAACCTGCATATCTGCTGTGGCGACTGGATTTTCCCCACCCAGTGACCAGAAGAGGGAAAACTCGGCAGAAGACTTCTCTTCTGGTGGGAGGTCGGCAGACAACAGAGAAAGTGGGGGCTCCCCAAAACTAAATCGGTGCAGTTCCTTGCCAACACTGGGCTGGGCAGGCCAAGTGCATTCAATGACAGCTAACTACAGTTTGGTCACGGAAGGGAGTCTCTGTCGCTGGTCCTCAGGCCTCTACTCCGGATGACTCGGGCCACGAGCTGGGAGGCGTGGCCACTGACAGCAGCGGCTGACTCTGCTCTGGCCACAGCTGCTCTCGGGTTCCCAGGAAAGCTGGAGGCCACGGCCAACCGCAAGCTCTGGCTTCCTACCCCGCTGTTCCTGAGCTCCGGCCACTCTGCAACACTCCTGTGCAGAAAGCCACAGACGGCCCGGCAATCCCAAGTGGGGATGACAGCGAGTATCTGTCCCTGAACTCTGGTCCCGGTCCCATCTGTCACTCCTGAGAACACCAAAGGTAGGACCAACAGGCCTCTAGACAAATGCCACACTGGACTGCCCATCCAGAGGGGACAAAACCTCAGCGGGATGTGTGACCAGCATCCTTTCGGACCATGTGCCCCGCCCCTCTTCACTACAAAGGAGACTCCTGGACCCCACAGAGGGAGCCCTGCCAAGGCTAAGCGGACAGACAGTGCTGGGCTGGCCCTCAAATGTCCCAAGGACAGTCTAGACAACCTTAAGTCCCACCCCAGCTCTGCTAGCACTTTCCATGTTGCATGCCACCCACATGCCTGTACAGGATGATTTGTGCTTGTTCAACACAGGGGCAAGTTGACCCCTATGTTCTTCGAAAATATTCTTTTAACATTTATTTATTTTTGAAAGACAGTGAGAGAGATAGAACACAAGCAGGGGAGGAGCAGAGAGAGAGGGAGACACAGAATCCAAAGCAGGCTCCAGGCTCTGAGCTGTCAGCACAGAGCCCGATGCGGGACTCGAACTCATGAACCATGAGATCATGACCTGAGCTGAAGTTGGATGCTTAATCCGACTGAGGCCCCCAGGCGCCCCATCAAAAAAATCATTTCAGCACTAGGTCGCAGTCCACTTAAAGGCACTGCGAATATTCCAGGTGTCCTGTTTGCTCTCTGAGTAGGAGCACAGACCTAGCGCATCCTTAGGAAATGCTTCTCGGAGTCGATGGTACAGATAATAAAGGCGCATCTCTGCAAACACGTGGTCTCAAGCCAGCGCTCAAGTCCAAGTCCCCTCAGTTCTTTTTCTTGGATTGGCTTCTTCTAACCTGACCCTGGCAGATGCTGGTCTGCTCCGCTCCAAAGTTTGGCTGTTCCAACACAGGTGTCTCCGTGGCTCTTCCAGCCAGCTGTGCTGGCCACAGTTCCCGTGCCGCTAACATCACATCTCAGCCCACCCTGTGACCGGCACTCTCGGCATTGAGAGTGAGAACCGAATGCTTGCTTGAAGCTCACAACCAGATAGAGCAGATGAGAAGGGCCAGAATGGGGGTGCCTGGCTAGGGGACACCTACAGGTTCCTGTAGGTCACACGGGAAAGAGATCAGATCCAAAGAGGTCAGTGATGCCAACACAAGCAGATGGGAAATTGGCTGGGGCTGGCGGGGGGGGGGTGTCCAGAACCCTGCCTACGAGTCCCGAGGAGAAGGCGAGGGGGTCAGCCAGAGGTCTGAGCCACAAATGGCCAGGAAGCCCGACCAAGGCATCTGTAAAGTCAGGATGGACACACGGGCATCACAGATGAGAATGGTACCTGTGCCTTTGGAGGCAGTGTCACCTCCTTGACCTTACCACCCAAAGCTGGACCCGGACTCAGGGCTCAGCTGAGCCTACGGGAGGTAAACACGGACAACTGCCAGAGCAGAGGGCTGGGGGTGGGTGGGGGGTGGAGGAGGTGCCAGGCAGTTCCTGAGCCGGTGCCCGGAAGGAGGTCCATGCCAAGGGTATTTCAGTTGGCCTGTTGTGCCACAAGAGATATGCACCAAAACGTGCTGACTGCAATTGATGACAGAAGGCAACTTGTCCGAAACAGACCTTGTTTACTGAAACATGGCTTTAATGGACAACTCAGAATCCATCCACCGGCTGAGCTTCCTTAAATAAATCTCAGTAGAGACCTAAAATCCAGATTCCATTATGTCCCAGAAAATCCTTCCCTCTCTAGCTATCTTCACAGATCACTACAGCGCTTCTGCTCTCCCCCAGCCCCCTCCATTTCTGGTTCATCAGAAACCTACCACGTAAACCTACCACCCTCCCTTGATGCCCCCGAGTCACCAGCTCCTGCACCCGGAGGCTGGGGCTGCCTGACCAAAACACCTGCTCCCGGGGCACCTGGGTGGCTCAGTAGGTTGGGCGTCTGGCTTCGTCTCAGGTCATGATATCGCGGTTTGTGAGTTCGAGCCCCATGTCAGGCTCTGAGCTGTCAGCACAGCTGTCGTTGGATTCTGTGTCTCCCTCTCTCTCTGACCCTCCCCTGCTCACGCTGTCTCTCTCTCTCTCAAAAATAAATAAAACATTTAAAAAAATGTTTTTAAATTTTAAAAAAAATTTACAAAAACACCTGCTCCTGCCTGAAAAGCTCTGATAGCCAATCCCCTGCAGGGTGACAGGCTGCCTTCCAGAACCTGACTGAAGCCCCGCCCTCCCACGAGGAGGGGAGCACGGAGCTGGCATTTAGGAAGCAGTGATATTTCCCAGGTTTCCGTCGGGCGGGTCTCTCCTGCTCGCTTCTCCAGGTCCTGCCAGGGGACCGGGGAAGGAAAACACCATCGGGAGAGAATGACTCAGGAAGATGGCATTGGACCCCCCGCCCCCACGGAGCCCGCACGGCCCAAGTGGAAAGTGGCACCGGTCTTCCTGCCTAGCACACGCGTTCTAACACAGCCGTCCTCTCTCCCTTCCTCCCCGAAAACAGCGAACGGAATCAACTGGTTCCATCGCACCCCACTCGGGCTCCAGTTCTGCTCCCCCGAGCGGGTCCAGGCACGCAGGCTACATGTGGCCCCCAGCACCGGGCCGCAGAAAGGCCGGCTCTCGCCCCCTCCGAAAAGCACTCCGAGCATTCCGTGATGCTCCCGGCGAGACCTCAGGGCAGCCCAGCCCTTGAAACACGGACGTGCAGGAACCTGCCTTCTGTCTTTTCTTTCTTTCTCCCTCAAAGTCCCCTCTCCTGGATCGGCCACAGGCGAGACCCCAGGCTGTCCTCCGGCATCTGGGCTTGTCCCTGCTGTGACTGTCTCCTTGAAGCCTGAGTTTTCTACGTCCAGACCCCCCCGGGACAGGCGCTTTCTACCTCCTGGGAGAGGAACTCTCCAGAATTACAAATCCACAGGAGTGAGTGGGAGGAGGCTCGGAGCCCCCCTCCTTTCTCAAATAGAAACATTCTAGTAGTCGCCTTCTGGTGGCAGAGGCATCGTGAGAGAGAGATGTTGGGGGGAAGGTCTTAGAGCCCCCCTCAAATCACGACTGCAACCTGCTTCCCACAGGGGCGGGGCCAGGCTCCACACCTTAGAACCTAAACAACGTGGTTAAATCTGACCCAGATAGTAGACGATTAGCTGTGTGACATGGCCACACGGTCTCGCCAGGAGCAGGAGAATTACCCAGAGACCCTTGGCTTGCCAGACTTGTTCTCAGTGAAAGCAGATCCACGCAGGCCATCACGGTAGACGGGGCTCCGGGAGGAGGGCGCTGAAGAAGCTTCCACATCCAATGGAAATGACCACCACAGTCCGGTAAGAGAGAAGATGCCAATGGGTGACACCAGGTGGGAGCTACATGCCAGAGGGCAAGGGGGCTCCAAGATGGCGCCTTCAGCATGCGCGTGAAAGCTAAATCCCGAGGTGTGCCAGGGTCCACCTTCGTCAGCTCAGGCTGCTGTGACATATTACCACAGGGCGGCTGAGAGAACGGGTATTTCTCAGGGCGCCTGGGTGGCTCGGTCGACTAGGCGTCTGAATTCAGCTCAGGTGATGATCTCACAGTTCATGAGTTCAAGCCCCGCGTCAGGCTCTGTGCTGACAGCTCAGAGCCTGGAGCCTGCTTCGGATTCTGTGTCTCCCTCTCTCTCTGCTCCTTCCCCTACTCATTCTCTCTCCTCTCTCTCAAAAATAAATAAACATTAAAAAAAAAAAAACAGATATTTCTCTCTTCACACTTCTGGAGACTGGAAGTCCAAGGTCAAGGTGCTGGCAGATCCGGTTCTTGGGGAGGACCCTCTTCCTGATTTGCGGACATTCTCACTGTACCCTCACATGGTGGAGGGGGAGAGAAAACCAAGCTCTCGCCTGTCTCTTCTTACAAGACCATTAATCCCGTTGTGAGGGCTTGACCTCATCATCTAGTTACTTCCCAATGCCACCACAACGGGGATCATATATATATATTGGGGGGACAAAAACACACAGCCCAGAACAGGGCAAATCTCAGTTTGATGGGTAGCAGGGACCTCCAGCTGCCCCCATGCTGACGCGTGACCACATCTACTCAGGCAAGAAAGGATGCTGACCAGAGAAGTCTCCAAGCTTTAAACCGTGACTAGGGGTGTTTGCACGTTCTCCAAGACATCTCACCCATCACATATGTGGGACCCCAGAGCCGAACTGATGTGTGTCTCAAAACTAGACCTCTCAGACCACTGAAACTAATCTCAGAGAACCGTTTTTCTTCTGGAAAGTTCTTTTTTTTTAATATTTTATTTATTTTTGAGAGACAGAGAGAGAGAGACAGCATGAGCAGGGAAGGGTCAGAGAGAGAGGGAGATACAGAATCTGAAGCAGGCTCCAGGCTCTGAGCTGTCAGCACAGATTCCGATGTGGGGCTTGAACCCACGAACCGTGAGATCATGACCTGAGCTGAAGCCAGACGCTCAACTGACTGAGCCACCCAGGCACCCCCCTTCTGTTAAGTTCTAACTGGTCATGTGGACGATGCTGGCAAAGGAGGCGTCTACAGTGAGGGAGGCAATGAGAAACACTGTCCCAAGGAGGGTCACTGGAAAGCCGTCGCTTTGGAAACCTGTTTAACCTGAATCACCCTTTCCGAGTCCATTTGAATCAAGAGTTCTCTTCACTCTCTATCAACAGGCGTCCAACGGAAGGGTCCCCACGGAACACACTCTGGGGAGACCAACTTGGTCTCTAGGAAGAGCTCATCCAGGGGCTCAGAGGCTGGGCTTCGGAGTTTCAGTAAGTGTCCAGAAACCTAAGGGGACAAACTCGTGTATTCGGGTACTTTTTAAGGGGAGAGGGTTCTTGGCGTCCGGCGAGTCCCCCACGCGGCCGAAATGGCCGAGGCGAAGCCTTGCTGACCTCGGACAGATCCGTTACCTGCAAATCAGGACACTGAGGTCCACGGAGCCTGCGTATTCAAGTTTCTCCGGCAGTTGCTACAGGAGGTCGGACTAGAACCGGAGGCTCCGATTTCTAGAATGCTGTTTGCATTGCATCCTCCCAGCCGCGGCGCCACGCCTCCCACCGCGTCTCTGCGGGATTTTTCACTGGCAACTCGATACAGATGCCTCCCTCTCGCTTAACACGTTTTAAGACCCACTTATGAAATAGGTAGCAGAGCACTTACACCGTTAGCCATCAATCGTGGGCACACACGCGAAATAGAACACAGATGTGGAAGGTTGGTCAGTTTTTTGAAACTTCACGACTCCCACATGCTCTGGGCACACCTCCCATGCTCCCCGTCACCCTGTACCTCTGTGACTCGCCGTGTTCTGGGAAGAACTGATATCGTGTTAGATGCTGTGCAGAAATGACAGTGAATAAACCAGGGTGGCCTTTGGGTCTTACACTCCATCACTGAACAAAAACGCCCTGAGCACCTACTATGTGTCACGCACCGCTACAGGCACCAGGATATGACATAAAAAAATAAAACATGGACAGACAAGACCCACACACTCAGGGACCTTACATCCTAATGGGGGAGGTGGATAGAAAGTCAGTAAGTAAATAACCAAAATTGTTTCAGGAGAATAAGGACTGAGAAAGAAAGAGGTGGATGCGGCTTAGAGAGGTGGTCTGTGATATAGGAGCTAACGTGTGAAGAAGGAAGAGGAACCAGCCATGAGAAGAGCAGAGAGACATTCTAAACAGAGGGCATAGCACGTGCAAAGGCCCTGTGGCTGGAGCACGGTGAGTGGAGGGGAGAGGGTGTAAGCTAAGGCTGCACAGGTAACTTAGGCCCAGAGTACACAGGGCCTCATATGCCATGAACAGGAGCTTGGCTCTGGGAAGGAGGAACACAGAGAGTGCACCACTTAGTCACCTCCTTAAAATAAAATCCCACCAGAGCAAACGAGACACCCCACTCCCCACCCCGGCCCACGTTAGCCCTTCTCCAGCCAGCCCCTCTGCCGCCCCACGCCACGTCACCGCACGGCTAACTCGCGTGCCAGCTCCTTGTTCATCCTCGCACCGGGAGAAAGCCAGGCCAGTGCGCTAAGCAGCCACAGACCAGATGGGCCCGAGAACCGGCGGCCTGGCGCCACTCACACTCTAGCAGCTCCTATTCACACCTTTGTGACTGTTTTAACTAAAATGCCCTGAATTCATTTTTTTTTTAAGTCTGCTAAGCAGACATTTTTCAGAAACCTCCACTGTCTCTTTGTACAAACATAAACCAGCCACCTACGCCCACATCGCCATATGCCGAAGTCTAGTGCCACCGACTGAAAGCCGCAGGCACACGTCTGGCCTCGCCCGGGGGGTAGCGCACACCCGAAGATCTGGCCTTTTGTTTTTCCAAAGGGGGCCCCGTGTGGGAGCCACTCCAGCCTCTGGAACAATAGGAATTTCTGCTCGGTCAATTAGCAAGCACTGAAGTTAATTGCATTTGAATGCTCCATTAATCCCAACACTACATTTAATCTCCGAGAAATGACAGGTTGTAAATTGCACCCAGAGTAGTGAAATGTGCATGCGCACGCACACACACACACACTTGAAATCTCAGAACAGAAGGGGGAAAAAATGACCTTAAAACGCTATTGGAGCCCCTTAAACATAAATGTAAGCACACGTCACTAGCTCTGGCCACACTGGCTGAGGCACCTCTCCAGGCTCACGCAGGGGTCTCTGGAGACCCCCAGGCCAGCCCTCGGAGATGCACAAGGGCCCCACCCCTAAGCACAAGGCAAGCACCTCAGCTTCCTTTCCCCTCCCAAGCGCCCCTCTCTGGGCCTCCTGAACAGGACCCGGCTGCGTCTCGCTGTCACCATGGTGGCAGTCCCATCAGGTCCCACGGCCACTTCTCAGGATGTCCCTCGTATTTCACATACCTCTTCTAGTCCTCTCTCTCTTGCCTTAGCACTTGGGCAGGATGCAACCTTCTGAACTGGACTAGGAACCAAGTCCCAGGGACAGAGCCCACCTTCCCCTGGCCACTGTCTCCCCCGGGTCCATGATCACCTGCCACGTTCTCCCGGGAGGCTCCCTAGCCCCTCTGCACCTCGATATATGCACGGCCCCCGGACCGGCGTTATCACACGTGCCCAGAGAGGCTGCATGGTGCCAGCACACCAGACACAGCCCGAGCTCAAGCTAGGAACACACGCACACTCCACACACATGGGGAGACTCTATACTTCATTAATATTGTGGTGGGACTTCATGTCCTCAGAACCTTTGCAAAACAAAGAGGAGTGTGAGGACACTGGGAAGAGCAAGGAAAGCAAGAGGACGAGGGTAAATGTCATCATTTGCCAAGGGCTGCGCCCTCTAACCGCAGGGACCAGAACGAAAGTGGTTCCTGCCGTTGGAAAACGTCACCTGAAAGGGGAGAACAGCTCCATGTCCCCACTGTGGCCAGGGGACCAGGTGAGTCCTGATATTTCCCACAGGCTGCCAACTAAAGATGTGCGAGACCTTACTTAAAAAGCAAAGACTTAGGGGCACCTGGGTGGCCCAGTCAGTTGAACGTCCAACTTCAGCTCAGGTCATGATCTCACAGTTCATGAGTTCGAGCCCTGCATAGGGCTCTGTGCTGACAGCTCAGAGCCTAGAGCCTGCTTCGGATTCTAGGTCTCTCTCTCTCTGTTCCTCCCCCCTCATGCTCTCTCTCTCCCTCAAATAAGTAAACATTAAAACATTAAAAAAATAAAAAAGCAGAGACTTAACCCATCCTCCCTGCTTCCTGGATGAAGCCCCAAAACCACCACTTTTTAGGGAAGCACCTCACTATGGAGAGGTTGGCACAGCCGAAGGGAAATCTGGGGGCCCTGGAAAATCTGGGATTGGGGAGAGGTGGCTAAAAAGAGAGAGGTGAGGCATTCCAAAAAAAAATTTAATCTGCCTTACGATTTTGCCGGCGCCCTGGTGGCATGTGGGCACCGCGAAAATCCACCCCGCTGCTCTTTACCGGGCTGGGTACGAAATAAAAGTGTGGATGAGTCACCGAGATGTGAATGTGTGACACTCAGGGCCCAGCGAGCTTGCCTCGGCGGGGAGGATGAGCAAGGACAGATCTGGGCTGTGTTACGCCACAGACGTTCACCCAGCCGCTCCTTCCTCTCCCCTGTGCCTTCCACCCACCCCTGCTCCGGAAGTCCGCCTCGGGTGGGGGTGGGGAGGCCCGCAAGGAACAGGTCTGCAGGCCTGGCCTCACCGGCACCAGCAGCTGGCCCGCTGTGGACAAAAAAGACCGGAGACCTAATGGGCTGAACTCAGTCGGATACACCAGGGCCATCTGGGGCCAGACGTTTCTCCTGCAGGGACTCAGTGTCCTTATCTAACCATGTGAAAGTGTTAAGTCAAGTGATTGATCCTTCTGAACCCCAAATGCCCCTGATTTGGTAGCCGACATGCCTTTTTCAGTGAAAACAGAAGACTGTGCTGTGATCATGTTCAATGTTTCTTCCCACTGGTCGTGCCCAGAAGATTCCACCTTCCGCTCTCAGGGAGAACGTACTAGAGAATGTAGGCACCGGTTCCCGCGGTGGTGCGGCTCGCGGTTTCCACTCCGGGCATCGGCAGTTCCCGAGACTCTCTGTCCCTCTCTCTACAATGTGAGAGGCAGCGGCTTGCCCTGAGACCTGACTTCCCTTGCGGATCTAAGAAGACGTCGCTTCGGGATGCCTGGGTGGCTCAATGGGTTGGTTCAGTGGCTGACGACCCACTCCTGAATTCGGCTCAGGTCATGATCTCACCGTTCATGAGATCGAGCCCCGCATCGGACTCTGCACTGACAGGGCGGAGCCTGCTGGAGTTCTGGCTCTCCCCTCTCTCTGCCTCTGCTCCCCACTAGTGCGCACTTGCGCATTCTCTCTCTCTCTCTCAAAATAAAGAAATAAACATTAAAAAGAAAAGAAGACGACGACTTGTCCCTTTTTCAGTTCATTCGATGTTTTGCCTGTGGTTAGAATGGAACACTGACCTCCAAGCTTCTTACGTGCCAGACCAGAAACCAGGAGTCCTATTATATGCTTTTTACAATAAAAAAAACTAGTTGGGGGCACCTGGGTGCCTCAGTCAGCTAAGCATCTGACTCTTGATCTCGGCTCAGGTCATGATCTCACAGTTTCATGAATTCGAGCCCTATGTCCAGCTCTGTGCTGACAGCATGGAGCCTACTTGGGATTCTCTCTCTCCTCTCTCTTTGCCCCTCCCCTACTCACGTTCTCTCTCTCTCTCTCCCTCTCTCTCTCAAAAACAAATAGACATTAAAAATTTTTAAATAATAATAATTTAAGAAAATAAATTAAATTAAAAGAATTTTCTTTAAATCCATGATGTAAAAAAATATCAAAATTTTGAAATAAAAGCTGGACCCAGGGCGCCTGGGTGGCTCAGCTGGTTGAGTGTCCAACTTCGGCTCAGGTCACGATCTCACAATCCATGAGTTCAAGCCCCACGTCAGGCTCTGTGCTGACAGCTCAGAGCCTGGAGCCTGCTTTAGATTCTGTGTCTCTGTCTCTCTCTCCTCCCCTGCTCGTGCTCTGTCTCTCTCTGTCAAGTAAATAAACATTAAAAAAAATTTGTTTAAGCTGGACCCGACTCTGCACTTACACGGCCCTACCTTACCCAGCTCGTCAATTCTAACACTATCGAACTCTATCCGTATTTAAAATGCTGACATTCTGTTCATTGTGGACTTTTTGCATTCATTGCAAGTTTCAAAAATATTGGATTAAAATGTTTTTTTATCTCGATTGCTGAGGGTTTCGGTGTACACTCTAATAATACACCTGGACCTGTGCCTCACTTTTTCACCAACACAGCAGGTGCTGATTTAGACAATATGGGAGAGAAGCAACAAAGGCAAAACCCACAGGCAACCCCCACCTTGGTCCCACTGTGGGGCAAGAAGCCATCAGGCAGATGTCCCCCAGGTCTCTCTTCCTCTGCTTTGTCACACCGTCTGTGCTATGGCCGCACAAAGGACAGAACATTGGGCAGCCATTCAGTATCGTGTCACTTTAATTAATCCTCAATAAACACACAAGGGGATGTTATTATACCCATTCTACAGATGAGAAAACCAAGGACCAACGCCACACAGCACCGGGTGGGTGAGGCCAAAACGGGAACCCTGGTGTGCCCGACGCTACAGGTTCCCGGTTCCCAGGCTCTGTGACCCTGGTTGGTCACGTGGGCTGCGCTCTGCATCCACCCAGCCTGCACCAGAGCCCCAGCGCTCCACCGCATCCCCAGGAAATGTGCATGGGAAGAAATTCAGTGAGTTGAGAACAACAGGCATCAGAAGAAGAGTCAGGGAGGGAAGAAACGTCCCTCTCAACTCAGCTCCACTTGCCTCAAAGTCGGCCCTGGGCGTGCACTGCGCGATGGCAAATAAATTCAATACTGGTGACATGCTTAGAACCCAGCCACAGTCAGCCTACGGAGAGCCCAGACCCAAAGAAAGGCCAGCCTCATAAAACGTGCTCAGGCCCCAATTCCTGCCTCCAAATCTGAGTCTACAGAATATCTTTCCCCGTGTAACGCATCCCAGCCCGGTTCCAAATTCCCCAGGGTGCCGGGGCGCCCTCTAGACAAGAAAAGGAAGAGAGGAGTGTAGTGAGAGGAATCTCTTAAGAGGAGGGGGGTGTGGCGTAGATTAGAAAACGGCAGAAAATGGGTAAAGCTATTTGGGGAAAACAGAAATAAAGGGGAAACCGCTCTAGCATGATCGCAAAACTGGAGAAAGACAGGGGGACACATCCACGGTTCACAGCAACAACGGGAGGCTGCTCTGGGGGCCCAGAAGTGGATCTTCTTTCCGGAAACCAAGAGAAGGTCAGCGACTGACAATCCAAAGGGAGAGAAGTTCAGAGTCCTCTGGAAGCGAGGACCCGCCTGAGGTGGAGACGGAACCTCAAGAGGGACTGGCACCAGGGCCGCCGCGCCTGGGACGCTCGGGTTTGCCCCGGGGGCCTGGCCGGGAACGCGAGGTCTGGCTGAAACTCGGTTTCGGAGAGCTTGGTTGACAAGAACAAGTCTTGCCACGATGAATTTCAAGGATCTCTTCAAATGTCTGTGCTGCTGTAGATTCTCCCCGTCCTGGTGCTGGCCAGGAAGGGGCCGCACACGCCAGAACTTGGGTTACCTTCTATCTCGGGAGCGAGAGCAGCAGTAATAAATTTGGCCTGCGTACCAATTTACAAGTTCTTGCTGATCGTTTTATAAACTTATGATTTCTCTGCCCACCAAACAGCACCAAAACCATTTCAGACGTCCGGAGGCGGGTGGGGAGCGGAGCAGGGAGAGACATACACCAGACTGAGAGCAAAGAGGACAGCGGGATGATCCCTAAAAATTTCAGCCAGACCCTACTCGAACCCGCAGCACTAAAAGCCAGCATCTCACCATGGCTTAGGAGGCCCCCAGACACATCTGTAATTCTTTTTAGTTCTTTACAAAGAACTAAATCTTGGGGGCACCTGGGTGGCTCAGTCGGCAAAGCATCCAACTCTTGGTTTCAGCTGAACCGGGCGTGATCTCCCGCTTCCGTGAGTTTGAGCCCTGCGTCGGGCTCTGTGCTGCCAGGGCAGAGCCTGCTTGGGTCTCTGTCTCCCTCTCCTCTCTCTCTGCTCTCCCCCGCTCACGCGGTCTCTGTCTCTCTCCAGATAAATAAACAAACCTAAAAAAACAAAACAGAACTAGATCTTTATTAAGTGCTTATTTCCATATTTCACCAAATCTTAGGACACGACGACTTGAAGACATACCTTTATTGTGTGCGGCATGTCAGTTCCACTCTGACCCGCCGCTGGTCACGGAAGAGAAATACTAGTTTCAGAGATGCTACGAATACAAAGATGAGTGAGTCTCCGAATCTGTAAACTTGGACGCCTGTCAAGCATGATGTTAGTTCTATTACATAGTTTACCTAAGTCCCAGTGTAACAAATAGTATTAGTCCTACAAGCGAAGGCACAGCCAGAATTGCAAGAATTCAAATCTAGGTCTGTCTGAGAGCCCCTCACAGCGGCATGCTACCTCCCAACAGAGACAGGCTCCACTCCTGCAGATCTTATAAAGACGTGCAGGACAAGAGCCGCTTGTGATCGACAGCACTGGTGACACGGAGAAGTAATCAGTTGGGTGTCAAAGGATCTACGGAAGCATCAGAAGCAATGGTTCAAACAAATCTCCAAATGCCCGGAGCAGACTTGCACATGGATCATTCCAACTATCTCTTTCCCTGCCAACTTTACAGCCGCCTCTCGCTTCCGCAAACAACCATGTCCGTGGGGTTTCAGGATCAGGAACACAGAGTGCTCCGTGTTGCAAGGGGGAGTCAGAAACAGAAGGTGCTAGATCCCCTGGCCGTCTTCAAACACAGCCCTCTTATCAAAGAATTCATAAAGGAACGTCTTGGAAGGTCGGTGGGGCAGCGCACCTGTCCAGGGTGAGGAGACAGAGGACTTAAGAAAAAAACACTCATCACGCCGGGTATCTTCACAAAGACCAATATGCTACCACTCCCTTGAGGAGTTTTTAGGAACTCGGTGAGTAAAACCATCCCCAGGAAGAAATCTCTGTAAGAAAACACAAACTCCCCCCCTCTCCCAAATTTTGCCTAATTGGTGAGATGGGAATGACTTTATCATAAGCTCTAGGGTCATCATTCACCTCTTTCTTCTCATTTTATATGAAACAAAAAATAAGCCCAGTCACAGATTGTAATTTTTGTTCACAATTACTCAACCCTCTCCTTTGCTGTGAAAGGATTATACAGCCCCGCTCAATGCCGAGTGGCGTGAAGTTACACATTGCCCCCACTTCCCTTCCTCCCCCATTGTCAGGGCTGGGCACGTGAGTTGCTTGGGCCAATGGTAGCAGGAGTAGATGTGAGTACACAGCATCCAGGCAGACAGTGTAAGAGGGATCGCCAGGGGTGACCAACAGGGGCGGCCCCTCACACCCACGTTTCAGAATAAGAACTCATGCAGAGCAAGGCACCTGGGTGGCTCAGTCAGTGAAGCATCCGACTTCGGCTCAGGTCATGATCCCACGGTTGGTGGGTTCAAGCCCTGTGTCAAGCTCTGTGCTGACAGCTCAGAGCCTGGAGTCTGCTTCAGATTCTGTGTCTCTCTGCCCCTCTCCCACTGGCACTCTGCCTCTCTCTCTCAAAAATAAATAAACATTAAAAAAAAAACAAGAATTAATGCAGAACCACACCCCACCAGCAGCCTACACACGCTGTGAGCCACTGATTGCTTCATCAAGGCTGAGTGTAAGGCTTTGGGTGGAAAGGTCACAAAACAGCGCACTGCAAACATGCTTTAGTCATTACGCATTCGGCAAAGTGCTACAGGACAGAGAAGAGCTCAGAAAAGTATTAGCTGATCGCTGGCAGTGTTGAGAGAAGAAAAGAAAATCGAGAAAACTTGGAACTTGAAAGGTTGGAAGCTGCAATTGATTCTCATCTCTTATTAAGAAAGAAAAAAAAAAAGAAAGAAAGAAAAATGCTCTCGGAAGGAAAGATGATTAAGACACACAGGACAGACACAAAACCAAGGGCACAGTAAGACCTATAAGTGGATTAAAATACACCCCAACCCCTGCCTGGCAAATCCTACTCGGATGAAATGTCTGCTGCAGGACGCGTGGTTAGTGGCACAATCTCACCAAAACTTGATGAGCTCCAAACGCCTGTAATTAAATCTAGAGAGAGGGGTGGGTCTGGGAAAGAATTATCTCACAAAGAAATGTGGGTGGGGCTACTAGCCCACGCACGGAATGACTGAGATCAAATGAAAATAAAAACTGAAAATGATTTAGGATGAGTTATGCCACCAGGAGAGACACCGCCCTGGCACAGGGGAGCCGGTGACCACTGGACACCTGAAACCACTTCAGGGCTCCCAAATATTCTACAGGCAGGGGGCAGGCTGAGGAAGCTGCTTAGACCCCAAGGAAGGGACACCCTCACTATTTTTTCCCCCAGATGTGCCCAAAGGGAATCATCAAGAAGGCAGGCTCTCCCAAAGTGAAAAGTCCAGAGCCGTGGAGAAGAGTGGCACTCCCTTCGGGGAGCAGAAACAGCCCCACTCATGGAACACCCCCCATGCTCTGGGTTGGGAACCCTCTCGTGTCTGTCCAGAGGGACTCCAGAACTGACATGTATCAGCGATGGCTATGTGGCCGCCATCCTTCCTCCTTCCCAGCGGAAGTCTTCATCCTGCTCCCGTTCCACCATGTCAGATATGCAGACAGGAAACTGTTCTTAGTTGGTGGGTCTCCAGATCAAGAGCTACTAGATCCAGATCAGAAGAAGAGCCTGAAATTTACCATGAGGTCCTGAAGTTCACCCCCGGTTCCATGACTGGATGAAAATTCTAAGGTATCTTTTGTTGGGTCATAAGTGAATTTATTTTGTGTATGGGGCAAACGAAAGTGGTTATTTGTGACCGAGAGGGAGGACTGTAGCACAATGATTCACGCCTCTCTTCCCTACTGAGGACTTGTCCATTCCCACCTGGACTTGCAGTGCCTCCCTAAAGGTCAAGTACACCTCCCTGCATAAGGACAGGGGTTCCCATCTGATGTGTTGGCCAATGCGATGTGAGTGGAGACAAACACCACACCCAAGGAGAATTCTCACAAGGCACGGCAGGTTTCCACGAGCTCTCTTAGTCTTCCCCTCCACCGTGACACCGGGCATGTTCTGATAAGGGATACGTCCTCAGCTGGGACCCAGAAGGAGAAGACAAACGGAGCAGAGCCAACCGGGCAGCCTGCACCTAACCTGAAAGGAAACTACACCTTCGTGGCTGTAAGCCTCTGAGGTTGAAGAGCTGCTTGGTTAAGAGGCAAAGCTGACTCTTACCGCCTATTACACTCACAGCGCTGAAGCCAACGCAGGAAGTCTTGTCAGGACACAGTCTAAGGCAAGGAATATGCCTGGGGTCTCGTGTTTGGTCCCTCAGGCCTTCACATCCTCATCATCATCCCCGGGAAGGAGCCCAGAGCACAGTTCGCTCTACCTAAATCCTTCTTCACAATTTTGAGCAGATGCCCTCATCTTTGTGAGGCATCAAGCAGTGAAACTTAATGATACTGAAAACGAGAGTTCAAACCATGATTTTAAGTCTACTTATTTTTTTTGCCAGCCATGTTTTGGACAAGAAATTACATCTAGAACTTGTCCTTCTCTCTCTTCTCACCAACCTCGACAGCTCCAGAGACCAGGAGAAGGTCAGCCACAGAGGTCGAACAGACATGAGAAAATGCCCTGCAAGCCCGACGCCAGCGAACGCCGTGTCTCGGGAAGCCCTGG